>NW_010579867.1:420849-449861 GCF_000705375.1 Tinamus guttatus | reverse complement strand
CCAGGTGAGCAAGGAGCAGGTGGCCAGCCCTGGCCATCAAAGGGAGGGGGCAGGGGAGGTCCCGCTGGGCTCCGCATGGTGGGGAGATGACTGCTGCTCGCCTGTTCAGCCCGCCTAGGGCACCAGGACTGACAGCTCCTCCATGCCCTGCATTGCCTTCAAGCCTGGAGGATGGATGCAAAGTCAGGAGGGAAGGGGCTGGCTACAGCAGTGGCCATCTCCCACACTCACTCTCCCAGCCCCCTTCCTAAACCCACCACCACCATGCCTGCTAAACCGTGTCCCGAAGCGCCTCATCTACACGTTTTTTGAACACTGGCAGGGACTGCGACTCCACCATTACCCTCGGCTGCTTGGCCACGCTTTCCATGTAGATTTGTTTCAGAATATCTAACCTGAACCTCCCCTGGGGCAACTTGAGGCCATTTGCTCTTGTGCTACCCGAAGTTATTCTGGAGAAGAGATTGACCCCCACCTCACTGCAACCCCCTTTCAGGTGCTTGTACAGAGTGATAAGGTCTCCCCTGAGTCTGCTCTTCTCCAGACTAAATAACCTGAAGAAATGTCTCTCGCTTTTCCTTAAAAGGAAGTCACGCATGCGATCCACAAGGAAAAAGCACATCGTGATGCGAAAGGAAAATGTGCATGCTCCGTCAGAGGTGGTCGTACTTTGAAGGGCGGTCCTTTTTTTGAGTTCGCACTGTGGGTTAGCATTATAATAAGATTATAATGAGATTTTCCTCTGCAAGTTTGCTGATGATACTAAACTGAGAGGAGTAGCTGATACTCCAGAGAGGTGCGCTGCCATCCAAAGGGACCCGGACAGACTGGACAACTGGGCAGTGAAAAACCTCATGCAATTCAACAAGGCCAAGTGCAAGGTACTGTATCTCGGGAGAAAGAACCCCAGACACCAGTACAGGCTGGAGACCTACGTTCTGGAGAGCAGCTCTGCAGAGAAAGACCAGGGCCTCGTGGTGGATGACAAGTTGACCATGAGGAAGCAGTGTGCCCTCGTGGCCAAAGAGGCCAATGGGATCCTGGTGTGCATTAAGAACAGTGTCTCCAGCAGGTCGAGGGAGGTGATCTTGCCCCTCTAGTCCGCCCTGGTGAGGCCACATCTGGAGTATTGTGTCCAGTTCTGGGCACCACAGTACAAGGGGGATGTGGAGCTGCTGGACAGAGTCCAGCACAGGGCTACAAGGATGATCAGGGGCCTGGAACATCTGCCCTATGAGGAGAGGCTGAGGGAGCTGGGCCTATTCAGCCTGGAGAAGAGAAGGCCGAGAGCGGATCTAATCAGTGTCTAGAAGTACCTGAAGGGAGGCAGTGAGGAGGATGGTGCTGGCCTCTTTTCACTGGTGGTAACCAACAGAGCTTAGGAAACAGCTGGAAAGTGGAGCATCAGAAGTTCCACAGGAACTTACGAAAAGATTTCTTGAGAGTGAAGGTGACAGAGCACTGGAACAGGTAGCCAAGAGAGGTTGTGGAGTCTCCTTCTCTGGAGATCTTCAAAACCCTCTTGGATGCAGGCCTGTGCCACATACTCTAGCTGACCCTGCGTGTGCATGGGGCTTTGGACTAGATGACCTCTAGAGGTCCCTTCCAACCTTACCAATTCTATGATTCTCTAATAATGAGTAATGTTCAAGCAAAGTTCATCCAAAGTGAGTGATTTGCCACCATTTCCTAGTCCAGGACCGGACACCTTATCGTTTATTTCCCATTGGACAGCTACTGTGTGACTTATCAGCCACAAGGCACCCTTAGGTCACCACCTCCGCAGGGAGTCCAACCGAGTTTGGCTGCGGTGTCACTAAATAAATTTTTAAGGGACACAATCTTATTAATAAGCACTTAAATTATAATGTGCAAAAAGCTGTCATGAATCCCGTGTTTGGATGAAAAAAAGGAATTATATTAAAAATCCTTTGAATAAACTTTTTATTCAGATATTTTAAAGCAGAATCAATTTTATATCATTTAGTTATATAAGAGTTAATTAAAATGTGTTTTGTTTACTTCCTTACATGTTTGCTGCTTCATGAGAAGCTGCAACATCTGTAATATATTATTGGCAGATATCAGTTGTTCAAATTAAAAGTTAATTTAAGTTCTATTGAGGTTGTACTTCTGTAAAGACTCTTATAATTACCTTAAAAGGATGATATGGAGGAAAATATATTTCAGTACTTTGTCTATATTTGAACTGAAATGAAGTTAACAGCTGCAGGCTTACCATGAAATATTATATAGTTCAGCATACTAATTTAATTATAATTGCTATTACTGAACAAAAGGTTAATTGTAGAGCAAAGGAGTAACGTTGGGGATCAGTCACTGCAAAAGTAAATCAAAGGCCTGTTTATAGATACTTATGTATTGCAAAGTTTAAGGAAAAGGTAGTTTTGATGTCAGAGAAAATAAAGCACTTTATAAACAAACATATTTGCTCTCTGCAGTCTGTGGCTTGGATTAATAAAAGTCGATGCCATTTTTAATATTCATAGCAGAGTGCATCTGTTCTTAGCAAAAATAATATACTATGCTGTTTGCCTTTCAAATGCAGTAGAATATCTCATATTTGCTTTATGAATTCCTTCATTAGTCTGGTATAATAACATCTGCCAATGCACTTGCGTTTCAAACATGAAAGCCAGAAGTACAATAAAGAGAGTGCACTTCTTGGCTTCTAAGTACTTAGTGATAAGAATAATGAGATTGCCTTACTGTTTCAGTACAAATGTTTATCTAGATCGATGACAGTCATCAGCAAGAGATGTTTAGGTAACAGCACAGCAATATGATATTTACTGTGAAATGTTAATTGTATTACAGCACTCTTATTTAGAATATTATCTTAAGAGTAGGATATGAAAAAGGAATTAGAACCTCTGCTTTACTTTCTCATAATGGTTGTCTCAGCGACTCAAATTCCATTCTCAGATCTGCACATATGACTTTTTGCTGCAGTAGAAATTGTCCATCCACATCTTTTAGGTTGACTTTGTCTCATTGCTTTTTCTTGGCGTTTTGTTTTAAGCCTACAGGAAAAAAAATAACTACAAACTTAAATGTAAGACTATTTGTGAATTTATAGGCAGTGTGAGGCTTAGACCCATTCAAAGCAATTTTCCGCCTTAACAATTGTTTTTCAGAGGGACTGCTCTTTGGATGCCATTTGACTAACAGCTTTTATTTTAGGGTAATGGAAGCCATGGAAACATGCTTTTAAGAAGATTTTTAAAGAATTTATTGTGGAGCAAGTTAAAATATTCTAACAGTGACATTGACAGTTATAATGAAATACTTCTAATGTAACTGCTGAAAAATAAATTTCCTTTTGTAAGGTAGGTCAAATCAGTAAGGTCAAATAAGTAAGAATATGAAAAAAAAACACACAATGTAAAAGCCCCAAAGGAACCTAAAACTGCCCAGTGTGTTTTGAATATAGTGAAATGAAATATTTAGGAGAAATATAGTCTTATACATGACTCCAGTAGTTGAAGCTACAAGTCCATTCAAAATTTAACTTTTCTTTAACTTTTCTTGTATAGTGATTAGCTTATTTTCAAATATATACACTTACATTAAAATAGGTAATGTATCTCAAATCCTTGATTAAAAGAGTTAACGCTGTCAGGTATCACTTGCGCTTCATTCTTGGTCAGACATTTTACAGAATCACAGAATAGTTAAGGTTGGAAGGGACCTCTAGAGATCATCTAGCCCAACCCCCCCTGCTCAAGCAGGGACACCTAGAGCATGCGGCATAGGGTCGCATCCAGGCGAGTTTTGAAGATCTCCAGAGAATGAGATTCCACAACCTCTCTTGGGCAGCCTGTTACAGTGCTCTGTCACCCTCACAGCAAGAAGTTCTTCCTCATATGGAGATGGAACTTCCTGTGTTTTAATTTATACCCTTTACCTGTTGTCCCATCACAGGCCACCACCAAAAGGAGTTTGGCGCCATCCTCTTTTTATTCTCCTCTCAGGTATTTATACATGTTGATAAGATCCCTTCTCAATCTTATCTTCTCCAGGTTAGACAGGCCCAGCTCGCTTAGTCTTTTCTTATATGACTGCACACAATACTCCAGGTGCAGCCTCACCAGAGCTAAGGAGAGGGGCAGGATAACCCCCTCTCGACCTGCTGGCAACATTCCTTCTGATGCAGGCCAGGATCCCACTGGCCTTCTTGGACACAAGGGCACCTTGCTGACTCATGGTTAACTTGTTGTCAACCAGGACTCCAAAATCCCTCTCCATGGAGCTGCTTTCTAGCAGGTGAACCCCTTAATCTGTACTAGTGTCCAGGGTTATGCCTCCCCAGGTACAGGATCCTGCATTTATCCTTGTTGAACCTCATGAGATTCCCATGAGATTCCTCTCTGCCCAGCTCTCCAACCTGTCTATGTCTCTCTGAAAGGCAGCACAGCCCTCTGGATTGTCGGACACTCCACCCAGTTTGCTATCATCTGCAAACTTGCTGAGGGGTCACTCTGTCCTCTCACTCAAGTCATTGATGAACAAGCTGAACAGCACTGGGCCCAGTACTGACCCCTGGGGAGCACCACTGGCTACAGGCCTCCAACTAGACTCAGTCCTATTTATCACCACCCTCTGAGCTCTGCCATCCAGCTAGCTCTCGCTGTCCACTTATCTAACCCACACTTCCTGAGCTTCCCCATGGGGATGTTATGGGAGATGGTGTCAAAAGCCTTGTTGAAGTCAAGGTAGACAATATCCATGGCTCTCCCATCGTCCATCCAGTCAGTCACCCCATCATAGGAGGCTATCAGGTTGGTCAAACATGACCTCCCCTTGGTGAATCCATGCTGACTATTCCTGAGCATCTTATTTTCCTTCACAAGCCTAGAGATGATCTCTAGGATGAGCTGCTCTATCCCCTTTCGGGGGATGGAGGTGAGACTGCCCAGCCTGTAGTTTCCTGGGTCCTCCCTCTTGCCCTTTTTGAAGACTGGAGTGATGCTGGCTTTCTTCCAGTACTCAGGCACCTCCTCCACTCTCCAGCACCTCTCAAAGATGATGGAGAGTGGCTTAGCAATAACCTCTACCAGTTCTCTCAGTACTCTTGGGTGCATCCCATCCATGCCTATAGATTTATGAGTATCCAGTTTGCCTATCTCTAACCCAATCCTCCTCGACCAGCAGAAAGTCCTCCTCTCTCACAGTTTTCTCTCTTGTCTCCAGGCTCTGCAGTTCCTGGCAGTAAAGATAGAAACAAAGAAGGCATTTAGTAACTCTGCCTTTTCTGCATCCTCCGTCACCAAGGCAACCACCCCATTCAGCAGCAGACCCAGATTTTACCTAGTCTTCCTCTTGCTGCTAATGTATTTGTAGAACCCTTCCTGTTGTCCCTGACATCTCTCACTAACTCTAATTCCAAACAGGCCTTGGCCTTCCTCATTGCATCCCTGCATTCTTTGACAATGTTCCTAAATTGTTCCCATGTGTTCTGGCCCTTCTTCCACATTATGTATGTGCTCTTTTTAAGTTTTCCCAAGACTTCCTTGCTCATCCGCACAGATCTCCTACCCTCCTTGCTCAATTTCTCTCTTGTAGGAATGCACCTATCCTGAGCTCGCAGAAAGTGGTGTTGAATATTAGCCAACTCTCCTGGACTCTATTTCCTTCTAGGGTCCTAGATCAGGGGATTCCTCCAAGGAGGTCCTTGAAGAGGTCAAAGTTAGCTCTCTGGAAGTCCAGGGTAGCAATCCTACTTTTTGCTCAGTTTCCTCCTCGCAGCTTCGTGAATTCCAACATCTCGTGGTCACTGCAACCAAGACTGCCCCCAACCCTCATATTTCCAACTGGACTATCTCTATTTTTTAGTATCAGCACCCCTTGCCTTGTTGGCTCATCTACCACCTGCATCAAGAAGTTATCTATCTGCAATGTTCTGCAGGAAACTCCTGAACTGTCTGTTTCTAGCTGTGTGATTATCCCAGCAGATATCAGGGTGGTTGAAGTCCCCCATAAGGACCAGGGCCTGGGATTGTCAGGCTTCTTGCAGCTGCCTGTAGAAGGCTTCGTCCATTTCCTCTTCCTGGTCAGGAGGCCTAGGGTAAACACCCACCACATTGTAGCTGCTGTTGGCCTGCCCTTTAATCCGCACCTACACGCTCTTGACTTGCACTTCATCCCCACCTAGGCAGAGCTAGGTAGAGCAACATTCCAGTTGCTCTATCATGTGAAGAGCAACTCTGTCACCTCGCCTTCCTGGTCTGTCCTTCCTAAAAAGCCTAAAGTCATCCATGGCCACCTTCCAGTCATGAGAATTGTCCTACCATGTCTCAATAATTGCAATGAGATCATGGCCCTGCAATTTCGCACATATCACCAATTTCCCTGGTTTATTCCCCATGCTGCATGTGTTTATGTAGAGACATTTGAGTTGGGCATCCAATATGACTCTCTCTAGCTGGAGCAGTTGTAACTTGACTATGTGGGCCTTCAGTAGTTCTCATATTTTGATGTTTTTCTTCTCCAGGCTTCAGAATCTTTCACTGGCTCTGGATTTAGGCTGGTGTGAGGGTCATGGCAGGCCATGCCCTACCTTGTTACCTGTTTCCTTGATGATGCCCCCTTCCCCTGTCAAGTCTAGTTTAAAGCTTTCTTGATGAGCCCTGTTAGTTTATGACCGAGGACCTTCTTCCTCCTTTGGAATAGCTGAATCCCATTTGATGCCAGCATGTCTGGTGCCATGCAAGGCTTCTTAATTGCTGAAAAAAACAAAGTTTTGGTGGTAACACCAGCCACGGAGCCACATGTTGATAGATTCTATATTGCTTCTATATTGCTGCCAGCACCAGGGAGAATAAAAGAAAAGATGACCTGAATGCCTGAGATCCTGATCATTTGACCCAGTTCCCTAAAGTCCCTTTTGATTACCCTCAGACTGTTTTAGAGTACTGAGAATCTTTTTCTGCATAGACTGAGGCTACAGAAAGATTTTCTGGGAATTTTCCTGTTTTTGCTTTTTATTTCTATTTGTTATAGATGGCAATAATATCCTGTAAGAGACCGTTATGGGTTGTGTTTGTCTTGACACCATTTACCTGGACAATGCCCTGGCATCTTATCTCTGGGAAGGTCTCACACCATTTGCGCCTTGTAGCCCTGGTATCTCATCTCTGGGAAGACTGTAATAGCTGCTATCTACTTAGCTTTGGAAGATCAGCTGAGAGACCTGAGACCTGAACAATGACAACAGTGACAGTGCCCACCAGAGCAGTTTGCATTCGAATCAGGGGTGAAGAGGAATACAAAAGCACACAGCATGTACAACAGGAACAACATGTACCAGAAAACTTCAAGAAAATGGGAGGACCCTTTTAGAAGGGGGACATAAAAGGAGCACATTTTCCCCTCCCTGGCGGCATCACGGAACATCACCTGCAGCAGCGTGCGTGGCCTTCTGGCAGCGCAGAACATCACCTGCACCGGGACCTGCACCGAAGCGGAGCCAGCGACACTTAGCCAGACTAGTGGTGATGGTAACTATAATCTTGTTGCATCTCGCCCCCTTGCTTGCTTATCTTTCTTTCCCTTTTCTCTTCTTCTTCTCTCTGTCCTATTTGCCCTTATGAGAATAAAGCTAACAAGGTTGTATGGTATTTGACCCCGTTTGTGTCTTAATCTCGCTCTAGGGATCGTATTGAAACCTCCCCCGACACCGGATCAGAACATATCCCCACAGAGATTAAAGAAAATAAATGAAGGTAAAATCCATGGAAGCATATTGAGGTATTGGAGAGCTGGACAAAGGCTGTGAGGTACGCAGCTGGATTAGAAAGACAAGGCAAAATTAAAATAGAACAAACCTAAGGGGAGAGAGGCATCTTGGATAGGCATTAGAGAGAAAAGAAACATAAGAAAACAGACTAACAAAGAAAATCAGCTTTACAGAAGAAAGACAAAAGTGGCAAAGGGAGGGATGAAGTTTTGAGTTTGCCTTTTTTTTTTTTTGGCTGAACCGTAGTGCATATTTGCATAATTTTTTCATGGTTTGTATTGTTAATTTTACCCTAGAATTCTGTAGACTTCTGAAATGCAGGGAATTACAAGAAAAAGGATTTCTCAATGTAATTCAAATAGTCAGGGATACTGTAACTTCTTATAGTAATGCTTCTCTCTTTTCTTGCCCTCATTCTTACAGCCTCACATATTCTGAAACCACTCATACTTTCTACTGATTTTGACATCTTATTTTGACTTAGCAATGTCATCTGATAAATATTGCTAGACTTCAAATTTTACAAATTAAAATAGAATTAAAAAATGATGCTTCGATATTATTGAAAGGAATAATGAAGCATTATGGATGTTATGGAAGAAACTGGAAAGGGCATAATAGCTTTCCATTCAAAAGTGGTGCATTGTGGATCTTTATTTGCACTTGGAATTTGCATTGGCTTCCCATAGACTCATTTTAAGACCAGTTTAGTTAGTTACAGTAATTGAAGTCACTTTATGAATACCATCAGTTCCAATTAAAATGCATTTAATTTAAACATATTCCTGATCTAATCTAAATGAAATGAGAATAAAACCTAGTTTTCAACAGCTGTCTACTTGGACACTTGTTCCAGTTAGTACAGCTGCTTATCTATAGTAGAACTGTTTGTACATACCAGTCTGTTACACTTTATATCCTATTATTTTTCTCAACCACCTTTTAAAATTTTCTAGCTTTCCATTTTTTTAATATGCATTTCATAAGCATGAATTATGTTTCAAGACAACCCTTTGATATTCAGAAACTGCAGAGATAACATTGATTACTGAAATTCAGTCTTTGGTAATGTGATATCTGCAGCTGACTAAATAAAGCCATTTAATAATTCAGGGAAGGACTAAGAATGGTGAGATCTAAAAGAACCCCCAGAAGGAACTTATGTGTATATATGTTGCAATTATTTGAATCAAGATTTAGTTAGCTTGATGCCATTGCTCAAAAAACCTTACAGAATCTGTGACAGTCACCCAAGATAACATTCATGGACTGAACTTAGCTGTCCAAAATTTAGATGAATTCTGTCAACTGTTATTAACAGTGCAATTATGCTAATAATAGCACTTTTTTAAAGATCTCACTGCAGCAATTGATGCAATTCATGTGTCTGTTGCCATTTTGCCTATCTGCTGGTCCAGAAGGGTCTTGGTCTACCATACGTTATACTTTCCAGTCTTCTGTGGGTGTCTTCAATACCTTGCACATCCAAAGTGAATATAGATCCCTGTGTTTACACATCTGGAACAAGCCCTAAGAGTTTCAGCCCAGTTCCAGACTGTAGATGACCAGAGTGAGTTTCAGTTCCACGTTAGGATACCTAATTCAAGTGATGGTATACAAGCATCTATTTGTGAGTTTGTATCTACGTTCTTAGAGTTATTGGAAATCAAGGGCTTAATTCACTTTCCCAGACATCTAATACTGCTTGAGAAGCCCCAGGGTATTCTATTCCTTCTGTAAACTCAGGTAAGAATAACAGTGTAAGTATTCTCTTGGTCCTGGGTTGCATCCATAAATTTATTTGGTTTTCCAGAGTATATACACAGGCACTAAATGCTCATGTGAGAGGAAATAAATCAAGTTCCTAGTCAATATAGTGAATGAAATCTAGAGAAATCTAGAGCTGATAGTCTATGAATATTCCATTTCAGGTGCTCATAGTCACTGTACCCACATCTCATGAAATTAAACTTACAAATATCAAGAATTTGGATTTTACATCTTATCTGGATAAGTGCACATCCCAACTCCTAGACTTACTCCGCTAAACTGATTATTACAAATTCTGAAGCAAAACCACCCCCTACGCATTCATCATTCATTATAAGTATTTTTCAACACTTGCGAATGTCATTGCCCTGTTCAACTTAACAGCAGAAGGGAATGTCTGGTCACTTTGCTAGCCATTTAGTGTCAAATTAATAGGATTTCCTAAGAGAAAAGGGAATTTGAGTATGACTTGAGAAAATTCTGACTTCAACTACTAAGAACCAACTGGATCGACATGGCTCACACTTTCTATATAGAGCTAGCACAGTCTAGATCAGATTCATCATGTCTGTGCTCCATAGCATTTAGTCCTGGGTCTTGTCTAGGCCCTATGTGCTGTCCTTCTGACCTTAAGTCATAAATATTAGTGTGTGTGTTTGTGATTTTTCTCAGTTTAAAGTGCTTGAAATGGTGTAGGACTGTCTTTTGGCCTATAGAAAAATTGCCTTTTTTCAAAATGAAACTGAAGGCATTCCTTGCATATGCAGAAATATGACATAAGGATTTGGTGTGGATATTTGAGAATGCCAAGTCTTTACATATTCACCTTTTTTTAGGATTGTTTGAGACTAAGAAAGACTGTCGTTTTGCTCACATCCATTCTCTTTCCTCTGGGGAAGTGAAATTCTTGGGTGTAAATTCTCCTTCAAAATGTGCTTTGTTTTTTACCAGAAGGAATTAGTCTACTCCAAAGGAGACACTGGCAGTGGATCAATCTTTAGCACAGGAAATTGTGGGATGAGAATCAAGGAGGATCAGGATTCTGAATTAAACTGTGAGCAAAGTTTTGACAGACTAGATATGCCTGAATATAATCTGTTTAATGCATAGGAATCATAAAAAAGGACACTAAAATATTGAGAGTAAGTTTTATATTCCAAAAAGTGATGGAGTATAAAAATGTATCAAAATGTTAAATTAAGAATATCTACTTTCAATTCATGTCCCACATGATTTTTTTTTCAGTTTTAGTTTAAAAGGGGATTACAAAAAGAAATGAAACACAGCATTTGGCAGCAGAAAGGAATGTATCTGTCCTTGTCCTTCTTGGTCCACTGCAACTCGTAGACTATAAAAGGTAGAAAATTTACAATACTAGAGGTGAAAACTATTAGAGGCATGATAAATTTCTTTTATCCAAAAACTGGAAAAGATTCAGGGTGCTTACATTACACAGGAGATACAGAAGACCAAACATTTCTGTTCAGTCTTTCTCATAGGCAAAATAGGAAGAGACAGTTAAATAAGTTGAAAGTGAAAAATTTGAAACCAGTATATTTTTGCATTCATAGACTGTAATATACTCTGCTATTACTAAGTTAAAGGGCCAGTAAATTTCTATAGTACCTGAGCACATATACTGATCATGAAAATAGTCATAATAATAAAAAAAAAGCAACTACATTAATATTTCTGAAGAAACACTTCTCTACACACCTTGGTAAGACAGCTGACCAGCATTATGGCTATGGTTGAGTTATGGTCTTATATTTAAAGTTATAATTATGGATGGATCTTCTCTAAGTGGTCTATAATGCATGGAACAATAATCAGATATATCATCATTATTTGTGCAAGTGTCACAACAAATACTACAACTGATTAACATACTATTCTTAAATTTTTTATTTGGGAACATCAAAAAATTCAATGATGAGGTAGCTGAAAGCAAGTATCATGTCTACTGTTATTATCGTTGTGACTTTTATCAAAGGAAAATAGCAAAAATACCTGCCATATTTGTGTGAGAGGAGAAAATTCAGTGGAAATGTAAAGACTAACTGAAGGTTGGAATTTTTAATATGAATTTAGTTTATCACTTGCAACCAAGAAACATTAATTCTGAAAAAAAAAAGGAAGTTTTCAAAAATAAATTTTTATGGCTCTAAGAAAAGAAAAAGGGTCTTAAAAATAAATAAATAATTCAGAAATAAAAAAAAAGATAACAAGTTCACAGGAAAAGAAGTCAAGGAAAACAGACTTATAAATACTCACCTGAAATGAGGGAGATCATATATACAAGGGGAGGATAATCCAAAAATGTTTCAGGAAAAAAAAAAAAAAAGGTGTGAAAAACAGAATAGGCCTCCTGAGAGAAAAATGCCGAAGGCAAAAGATGGCACTAAACCCAAATATCTGTTTGTCTTGATAATGGTAGCAGAAAGATAGTATTGTGCAGCACTGTCATTTAATCAAAACCAGACAAGTTAGAGATAGGAATTGATACTTATATGCCGGGCTTTGATATTGATTTCAAACTACCAGTACAGTTAAGACTACGGTTGTCTTGGGAGGATAGACTCTAGCAGAAAATGCCTCTTACGTTTCTACTGCAGAATGTGGCTGATTTGATTGTTGCTTCCATCATTAGTTTGTACAGCAGAAAAGAGGATGGAAAACCTATGTCCCAGTGTGACCCAGTGTCAAAGGCTCCTTTGACACTTTAAAAGCCCAGTGAATAGTGGCATCTCTGAAGTATCAACTGATTGTGCCTGCTGCTAACTTTAACATTTTAGATCCTGATACTGTGCATACACAGAGGGTTCAGACCCTCTGAAGTTCATAGGCTTCCACATGTGCTCAGTTGAAACTTTGATCTTATGGATGTTATATACTGATTATAAACCCAGCATTGTAATCCCAATGCTGACACCTTTACTGAAGTCATCTTTGGAACAAGATTGGAGAAGATTGAGGGGAGATCTTATCATTGTGTATAAATATCTGAAGGAACAACAAAAAGAGAACAGAGCCAGACTCTTTCAGTGATGCCCAGTGACAGGACAGGAGGCAATGTGCACAAACTGAAACACAGGCAGTTCCATCTCAACATGAGGAATAACTTATTTACTGTGAGGGTGACTGGGCACTAGAACATGCTGCCCAGAATGGCTGTGGGGTCTCCTTCCTTGAGGGTATTCCAAAACCATCTGGATAGAGTTCTGGGCAGCATATTTTAGGTGACCATTCTTGAACAGAGAGTTTGGGCTTAATGATCTCCAAAAGTCCCTTCCAGTATCAACCATTCTGTGATTCTGAGATTTATTAGCATCTTCTCTACAAGCCCTATATCACATCTGTGTTATTTCATATAGAAAGAAGTGGCTCTGCTTAGTTGTATTCCATAAGGGCTTATTTTAATTTCCTGTGACTCATTTGTTTTCTTAATTTAGAGATTTAACAACAAGCACTATGCTTACCTAACCCAACCTTCTAAAAAGAAGGTATAGTCTTCTTTGTTAAAGACTGACCTGCAGTTTCTAAGGTCCAAAACTTAGAATGTCAATCATATTTACTAAATAAGTGGTGCTCTAGTATCTATAAATGTGTGAACAAGCAGTCCTGGGGAAAAAAAAATCCTAGGAGCATTTCATTATCACTGTTTCTGGCTTTGGAGTAACTATTCTGGGGCATATATAAAAAAAAATCTGGACTAGACATTCTGTACACTAGAAATCCTGTTTCACATAGAGAGAGAGAAAAACAATCTGTTTAATTGATCCAAATGAAGATAAAAGAGTAATTCCATTACAAAAGATATCTCTGATGTGAACACGTGAACATGTGAACATGTGAAACGCGTTTCATATGTTATTTTTATTTTTTTTTTAAAATTAGTGACTTTGATAAACTTCCGTTAACAAACTGAAGAAAATTATGAAATTAAAATGACCATAGTTCCCTTCACTGAGTGACTTGGTGAGCCAGCAAAAGGCTATCTAATTAGTTCATAATTGATACAATAGTTCCATAAGCTTATGATTTTTTTTAGCAGCTAAAAGAAGGCAAGAGTCTTGCTTTTCTGATTTTAACTTGCACCTTAGCACCTTACATAAACTCATATGTAAGGTGCTAAAGAAATGATCTGATTGTCTCAATACTGCAACATAACTACAGTCTCTAGTGTCTTTACCTTTGGTGATTGGACAGTATGCTTACACATCCTAAATATGTTTTTAAAAGCTTAAATGTAAGCATACAATTTAGAATTTTAATGAAAAATTATAATGTATGTTATCCTCTTGAAAATAAATACATGTAAAAATAAATATATTTATTTTTTGACCTATTGGTTTGCAGAAGTCCTACAGGCTTAAATAACAGTTATTAATTAAACCACTCTAAAGAAGCATGGGAAGGCAGAACTTGAGAGAGGTAGAAATTTGACCGCACATATTTGAAGAGAGAGTTTTGACATGAGTCAATATGATTATGTTGGCTACAGGAAGGAAATCAGTGAAAGGTTTCTCATAGTGTGGATGGAGGAAATGTGTGGCTTAGGATGAATGATTAGGAATATAGCAGAAGATTTTTCTTTTACAGAGCCCATGGCTGGGCAGGGGAAGGGCATGCAGTACTTTGGCATCTCAGATCAGGAATCAATGGCCCCAGGGTGGGCTGAGATAGGACTGTGGCTGAGTGGGAAGAGTCCAGGCGGGCAAGGACAGCGAGGGCTAGCAGTGCCACCAGAGCGCTAATGTATTCATTCCTGTTAAACATTTTTGCTTTGCAAACCCAATCCTTTAAATTCCATCTAATCTCATTTATTTCAGACAGTTTTACATACATAAGCAAGGCAGAGGTAGCTACTGAGATCCTAGTACTGAATTAATCTCCGTATGGACAACAGTCTGCAACACTCTTCTGTTTTCAACATATTAGCTGGTATTTCAGGAGGAGATGCTAAATGCTTAATACATTTTATACATGTATTTTTAAACTGGTGTGTCTAGCCAGACCCTTTAAAATCATAGTGCCAAGACTTCAGAAAATGACAAACTATATAGTATGCAATACACAGTACTGAATATGCATAACTATTGTAATGATCGCTGATAGTAGGTGGCTTGTTTTTACTGGTTCCAAATTTTGACCTATGCTATTAGTCATGCACAAAAATCTACTATTTGTCTCAGGAAAAAAAAAAGGCGTCTTTTTCTCTAAGACTAAATCTTTCCTTTTAGGTTTAATAAAGGCTGCCCTCTTAAAATAGCTGTGGAAAAACACTTGTTCACTCCTTAAAATTCCTTTAAAATTATGCAAAACCATCAGAGTAGTTGACAGAGATTGTAATCTTATTTTTAAAAAAAAATTATATATAGGTATAAAATATAGAAAATCTCTTTTTCTAATGAATGCTGATGTGCATTCAAAATCACTCATGTTTGGAGTCAGATAAATACCTTGGGTCTAATCTGCCTTTATTTGGTATGGCAAGGAAACTGTTAGAATGGTGGAAACCTCTACACTTGTGGGGCTTAGATATGGAGTTAGATGTATATATAGTATAGGCACAGGTTTGCCTTTAGATAATGTATTTGTGAGATCACTGCAGCCAGGAACATATCTTGAAATAGCAAAGCATTCTCAGGAAACATTAGATATTCTTGATAGATAGAAATATTTGGAGGTCTGTCTTTCATGTGGAAGCCCCAAACCTGGTGACGCTTGCTAGGAATTTTCATATTTTGTATTTGAAGAAAAGAGTATCCTTATGCAATCTAATATAATGAGACATATTTTCCTATTTTCCAAGTTAGTGCATGATCTGGGCCTTCCTGATTTTGCTTCCCTGTTTTTGATTGCCAACAATTTATTTTAGTTGGAGAAGAATAAATTGAGAAGACACTTTTTTTTTTTCTTTTTACTAAAAATGTGAAAGCAGGAGTTAAATTTAGTTATTTTCAGTTTGTTTCTTTGTTACCATCAAAATATTTTCCTGTTCTTTTTCTGGGGCTAATATAGTGTCAGTGTAACTTTTTCTGCTACAGAATCTGAGGGCTAAAGATGTGTTACATTTTAAATCAGATTATAAATCTTTTTCAAGAGCTGTAAAATAAATGACAACCTAGGGTTTACAACAGCTGCTGTGGTTGAATAAACCATGAACTTTATGTTATCAGTCAGGTATCTCTGCTGAAGCTTTAGGCACATTTCAAAGCTGTAGGATATTAAAAAATAATTTGTTTTTTTTTTTATTAACCATGCCATCCTACTGAATAAATTAAAAGTAACTTTTGATAGATGCCAAATAAGAGGTTTTTTTTTTCTTTCCTTTAAAATGCACCGTGTATTTCTTTCAGATGGAGACAGTTATGTGCTACCTGGTTATCACATATTTCAGGTTAGTATGCATCGTTGGTCCTACTAAAAACTAGAACTTAATTTCTCATTAGAAATTGTTGTTTGTACTTTTTTTTTTCCCGCCTTAAAATGCAGACACCAGTTTATTCATTCATTTTCATGACTGTAATTCAGAAATGATGGCAAGGCTTTTGCAGAAAGGCCCAGAAGACAATTTGTTTACTTTCTGTGATCACAGCAGATAATACTGTTGATGCATTTTCCATGTGTATCACAGAGAGAGATGATATTAATGAAGCTAGGGAAAGTATGTCATACTTTTATTTTATTAGACTTTCACTACAAGATGAAATGTTTATACAAAGGAAGGATGAGTAAAGGGCCTGGTTAGCTCCTGACTGTCTTTTTCCCAAGACATACTCCGCAAATAATTATCCAAAGCAATATAACTTTGCTGAAGGCACACGTCCCAGAAGTTGAGGAGTAAAACATAAAATACAAAAATCCACAGAAAGAAATGAGTGGGCATAAGGCATCAGTAAAGAGAACTAACTGTGAACAGTTTTCAAAAGCCATCATCATAATATTTTCTAATAGTATCTTTCTGTAGCCTCAAGTGAGAGCAAATACTGAATCATTTGCTTTAATATTCTACTGAGATTGAAACAACAACAAAAAAATCGAAACACCTACATATGTTTGCTCTTTGATCCTTTAAACAGCCAACTGTTTTCATCTGGAAGAAAGATCTGTTCATAAAATATGATTAATCATGATCTCTCTTTTAATTTTCTCAGAAAGAAGTGTCACTCAAACAAGGACAACTGTGAAATGCCCTTGACATCTGCAAATAGACTAATATTTTAGTTTTCAATACTCTGCCTGGTTAAGTACATTTGTCAAGTCTTATGAGTTGCTGTGTGACTTGTGAGATGCAAATGGGAGCCTGTGCATATATATTCTTATGAGTACTTTGCAACTCACATACATGCATCTTTTTTTTTTCCGTATTTACTTTATAGGTCTTGTAACTTCTGTTTCTCCAGTTAGCGTATTGCTCTTACATATGCTATTTTGCCATTTCAATGAAACTGTAACAAACATAGATGCAATGAAAGGGTACAGTACAAACAAAGCTAGATACAAAGTCCATTTGTTTGTAGCTTTATTATGTGGTTTATGCAGCTTCTGAGTGATTAGGGCCAAAAATATCTGCAAAAATTTATGCACAAAACATGAATTTCTTCATCTCAAGTATATAGTGTTCATTCTTTCCTGTGGAGCACTATATAGCACAAGGAAGAACAGTCTTCCTTCTTTGCAATATATCTGAGATTAAATGACTATCTCTTTTCATAAATTTTTGTTGGATTACTAGGGTGAACTAGCTAGAAGAAATTTTTGCCATGAGTTGAACAACCAAACTGTTCAGCTCTAGAAATGAGTGATATGGTTTAGTGCTCTCTTAGTATGGTTTACTGAGCCAGATGATTCTCATTTATTTCATGGCACACTAAGTTCATGGTTTTTTCTTCTATCTGTCAAAAATGTGCCCGAAGTTTGATTTTTAGTCCAGTTTTGATTGTCTATTTTATTTTTAAAGCAAAAATGTTGGTAAATTAGGACAGTTGCTAGCACAGTGAAGGAGGCAGAAATGGTGCCCTTTCTGCTGCATTTATCTTTCAGTTTTTAGCACAAAAGAAACGTCCCAAAGTCCAGTGAAACCACTTGAGATTTAACAGTCTTTTCTGCATTGCCTTTATCCCTATGTCCAATAGTTTGCAAGTGAGCTCCATGCATAACCCATTCATTGGAAAATCTAAAGTCAGGAGCAAATCACTGCATCCCTGATCCTTCAGATTTCTTTCCTGGATACTGCTTGACCCAGTTTAGATCTTCCACTTCACTACAGGAAGTATCTTACTTGTGCAGGATTATGCATATATTGTGCTGTCTAGTTATTACTATTTTCAAATTAAGACTGTAGTACCCTATCCCTTTCTTAGCATGTACCTGAGTCTTCATACAGGCCTCATGCTAAGTGAATTACTCACATGAAAACTTGACCTGCTCTGTCCTCAAATGTTTGATTACACCAGGACAGGTAGCTCCAGCATTTTGTCTTGTAATATTCCAATTTCTCTGTATTTAAGCCATGTGCATCCGCAACTATCACTTAACCTTGTCTAAGATTACCTTCAGGCTGGAGCACAAAGATATTCTTGTTGGCAACCAGTGACTTCCTCTGGTTCAGCATGTTTTAGGGTCATCTTGACAAATAGCTATAGCATCTTGATCCCGATTTAGAAATTGAAGAAAATTATACACAATTGATAAAGCATCCTTAGCAAACTGAACTTCTTCCAGGTACAAGAAAATTGAAATTATGCATAAAAAAGTCCAGTTTTATTAAAGATGGATGGTAATCATGAAGTTAGGAAAAGATACCAAAGCACAATATAATAATATAATTAGCTTTCTGGAAAATCCAGCCACAATACATTTTACCTTCTTGATATGTGTTTATGAAAATGAAGTGTAGCTGGCACCACCTCACTGTCATCTCTCCTTTCTTTGTACTTTTTCCTAAATGCTGCAGGGAATCCACTAAGAGGTCCAAGCTCCCTGTCCATCTGAGGATACCTCCTCAGGGTTGAATAATAGCTCCCCAGTCATTGGATGCTGCTCCTTTCAATATCCTCATTCTGTGGCTTTGTTTGATTGTTTGTTTTTGCATGAGTAAACACATTCCATGTAAACAGGAAAAAAAAGTGCATGGCTTGGGATGTGAACATATTACTCCAATGAGTAGTACATTATTTGAACACTAAATTGAAAATACCCGTCCCACTTCCTCCCCTCCCCCTGCCCAAAAAATAATAACTATGTTAGTACCTGGAGAGCTGCAGTCAGGAACTGTGCAGTGTGGACCTTTACAGCAGCTCCAGAGGGCCTGAGAAATGTGTACACGAGCTACCCCGCACCACGTGATCTAACATTGATGGTTGTTCCCTTGATGGGAATCACTGCCATTCTGATTACATGTGTTTGCAATAGACTAAACTAAAATTGAACAACAGGAAGATCAGAGAAATAGGCAGTCTATTCTTCAAAGAAAGACTGAAAGAGTTTGGCTCAGTTTTCCAAGAAAAATAGACCCTGCCAGTAAACAGTTTAGAGCGTGCACCACCAAGGAGTTCATCAGAATGATAGCACTGGCCAAAAAAAGAACAGAAGGGCAAACCAGCCCCATGGCCGAGCCCCGTGGCTCTGCCCCAGGCTTGGCCCTTTCAATGAGGCAAGATGTCCATGTAGGGAGACCTCTGCTGCATACCAAAGAGCTGTTGTTTTAACTATTTACTAATTTCTAGATTAGATCTGCAGGTTACAAGGACCTCACTGATTGGGTAGCCTAAGGCAAAGCTCCTGGGCTTTCTCTGGCCATACAGCAGCTGTCTCTGGAGTTTCGGCCACCCTCTTGGACTTCCATCCCAAATATCTTACAAAAAAGCATGAAATTAGCAACAACTACAGAAAATTTGTCTGTTCCAGCTTGGTTTTTAAGCACATACTGGATTAATCTAGAAATTAAAGCTGAGTGAATGTAGTCATGGTCTCACTGATCCCAGATGTGTTTTTGGGCAGGTTTCACCTTGTGACAAATACTAAGAGTGAGAAAAAAGAGGATCAATAATAGTCAGAGCAGTGATTTTTTTTTAAAGCAAAGGGAGAAGGATAAAAGATGGGGAACGTTAATTGCTGTTAATAGGGAGTATGGTATGTTTAAGAATTGCCCATATGATGCAATAATTGCCTGTAGTAAAAAAAAAAAAAATCTGGTAACCCTTTTTCTTATTCAAAACCCCATTTTTCAATGTCTTTTTCTAATAACACAGCAAGTAATACCTGCACCTTAATGAAGAATTCAGTCCCTTATAAAGGCTGTCACATGTCCTCCCCAGGCACACTTATGCACAAACTTTCCATGACAATGGTTTATTTTCATTTTATAAAACTTGCTAATATTTATGAGGTTTCAGTCATAATGTCTATTTGAGAGGTTGCTCACATTGGAAGGAAAAGGTAGTATTATGGGAGAACAGCAATGAGTTTGTTTCTAGCTTCTTGTTTTTATTCAGCCTGTGTGCTGCCTTAGGTCTCTGTGGGTTTTTCTTCAGTAGAGTGATAATTTCAGCATTTCATAGTTCTGTGTAAAACAAAAAGGATCTTGAAACTATTTCTACTCCTATTCTATGTGGAAGATGAACATTATTCACTGTATGTTGCCCTATCATCTGTTTTCAAAGAGGTCTTGCTTTATTTTCTTTATCTATCTTTTCTATTGTATAATATTTACTGACAGAATTTGGTCTTGGTAAAAGAAATCTCAAAGTTGTTTCCCATCTCAACACCTATGTCTGAAGAAAATGCCATGTAGGAAAATAAAAGGTAGAATTTGGAAATTCTTTGGAAAAATAAGATGTAAGGAAGTCCACAGTTCTCTCAGATGGAGGATTTTATAATGACTTATGGTTAGGAAAGCCTAGGCAATCCCTATACTTCTCAAAGTTGTTTGCATGAGTATATAGAATGAACATTCATTTGTAAATTGCATCAAAATGGAAAAATAACAGGAACCACTTGGTGTTAAAATCAGGGAAATGAATGCAGGTTATAAAGTACTTAACTTGTGTAGTATGGGCTCTGTTGAGTTTGTCAGCAAGTTCATCTACAGAGCAGCAGTGGAGCAACAGGTTGCTGCTAGTGGGGGTGCCAGTGATATCACTGATTATGCTCATCCTTATCCTTTCCTTGACAGGAATTGTCAAAAGTAGGTACTTAAGGATTAGTGCAGACTCAGGCTACTTAACAAGTCTTGGAGAAAAGTAAACAAAGTTAAGCAAGAGGATGTATGTTCCCAGTTGCAACTAATCTTCTAGGTCTTAAGCCCCTACTGAAGCAGCTCATCAGCTTAAGGGCAAGTGGTTTGTCAAAATCCAAGCATAGAAACCATGACTTTCTTACTATATATAGCTTTGGACACTGGAAGAATTCCTTACTGTAAACTTTTAACTTTATAAAACCTTTCCCCAACATAATTTGAAAAGTGAGATAGTAGAAAAAGTAGCACAACAATAAACTTACTTGCAATGCAAACAGTTTGCATTTGTTTGCATGAATATAAAATGAGCATTAATTTGTGAGTGTCATCAAAACAGAGAAATAACAGGAACCACTAGGGCTTAGTAAAACAGCCTGCTGTTTAGAAATAGCTGGAATAAGGATTTTTCTGGTACACAAGAATCCTACATAATGTAATAGATATTTTACTTTTACAGTGCCTACTAAACATATTCACAGACTTTGAAAAAAAAAAGACATTGTTATTACTAAATCATACAGAATGCTATTGGTTTATATTCCATTACCCAGAACGTTTTCATAAAAGGGAGATCCAACATAAAGAGGTTCATTAAGAATGCCCTTGGGCTGAGCTGTCCTGTAGAAATGCCTCTTTCTCTATTCGTTTATGACAATTAGTTGATTCAAGTCAGGAGAGCTGAATCAGAAAATAATCTTTAAGTCACCAGCAATGCTCCAACTGAAGATGCACAAGTAAAACACAGCATTCATTCCTTAGAGAGTGAGAGGTCAAAATTCTTTTCTATCAAGTTTAAACCAAAAATGTTCATTCTGCTATGTTCAACTCCTGTTTTTGAGTTCAACTCCATCTATTTCAAGCTTTCAAGCTTAGACTATATGACAATTAGAAGTAAAGAGATGATCACAACTAGTCTCATATAAAAAGCCTCTGAGTTTAATTCCTTCTACAGTAGGATTCTAAATTCAACCCATAGTCTGAAATCAGTGATACCTCAAGTTCATAGCTATCAACTGCAAAGAGGAGCACAGGTATAACTGAAGGGCAGAAAGGCATGGCCCTCATAACATATATCAGTGCCTTTGCATTTGGTACTCTTCAGCAACATAACAGCAGTAAACCATTGCTACAATGACACTACTGATTAATGGAAATAATCTTTTTATAGTAATACAAGGTTGATTATTTTTATACACACCACTAGTCAAATCTTTATATACTAATGCATACCACAGTAGTCATGATATAAATTGTGCATTGTTTCATCCAGTCTGTTCAGTAAATGAAAATCAGGATTTGTTTGCAAACACTTTAATAAAGGAATGAAGAGATGAAATCATTGAATAGTTTCTTTGCCAAGAATAATATCTCAAGTATAGTTTTAGTTCTTTGCATTCATTATCTTTATTATAAATGATTTAATATAGTTTAAAGACTTAGTATGCAAATGTTGATAAAATGATGACAAGGAAATTTATCATGGATTATGTGACAACTAATTTTTATTTATGAATATAAATACTGATTTATTGTTTCTAGCATGTAGTACTAAAATATTAAGCCTATTCTAGTAATTAATATGAACTAAAAATAGTCCTGTGATTCTGGAGCTAGTTGACATGGTGCAGCTCATGGCAATTTAGCTCATGCACATGCATCATGTTCACATTTTATTTCCCTTCCCAAAGAAGGCAGGTGCATTCATACCACCATGACTGCTTTTATCTGAGAACTATCATCTGGATTGCCTTCATACTTAGGAAAACAATTGAAGTTGCAGAACATCCCCAACATCTCAATCACTGTAAAGGTTTTAAATACTTTGGTTTAATAAAAGTGACAATTTCACTTAGCTAATGAGAGTCTGCTTTGCTAATGAGAGTACTTTTCTTCACTGAGTGACTTAAGTCTTAGTGGCAGGCAATCCCTGTTAAGAGGTAGTAGGAATGCATACTCCCTTAAATGTCTTTCCACAGCAGTCAATAAGCTTAATTTTCTAGGAAGTGTTTTGAATAACTCCTCTGATTGATTGTTTTTAAATTTCTAAGCAAAGATCTTGTTATAAAGATATAATGATTTATTTTAGGAAGGATCCAAGTCTTTTAAATTATCTTATCCTTAAGATCCTTAAGATTTCTAAATTCAATGTTGTGGTTGTATTAAATAGGGAAAATTATTATGTAGGAGAAGAAAACAAAGGAAATGTGACTTACTCTAACTTTTGATAAGGATTCAAAACCACATTGACTTCAATGAGAATTCTAAATTAAAAATTATTAGAGATTTGGATCTCCAAGACTTCTACATGCAGAGCAGTTATTACATTCTGCTTGGGTTCTTCAAAAGTTCTTACACATTCAAATCACAGAGCATAAATACTTTGCTCAGGAGGTTACAACCTTAGTATATTTATGCAAACTTGTTAACTTAGAACTTTTTTGTAAGTCTGTTGAAAAACAAGACTTTGTTTTTGATACAGTATCAGCATTTAGTTTGCAGAAACATAACTGGGAAAGTCATTTAAAGTGCTTGGGGCATGCAGCATACAGCCCTAAATATCTGACTTTCGATTATATTCAGAGAAGTGTGAAAAATAATGCATGAAAAACAATGTGTGAAAGCTAATAAATTGTATTCTGAATCATAAAAAGAAAACTCACATTGTATAAATATGCAATTAATGAATGAAATATAAATGAATTTGTGTCTATCAAACACAACCACTAAGTTTAGAAACTGGTAAGTACAGAAGTCAAACATATGCTATCTAGTTATCAAATAGCTCCTACCCTGTAGTTAAGTGATTGAAAATGCTTTCCTTTTAATGTTGCTAAAATAGCACTTTGCACCCCTAATGTATCTAATGTTATATATTTTACTGAACTTTTGATCATTTCTTTGATGAAGACTAATGTGGCAACATTCACCCTTTCACATCATGAGACTCTAAGGCTGAGAGAAAGGAGGGGCTAATTTGCACCAACAAAGCTAGTCCCAATAGCTCAGTGATAAAGTGTTTTGACAGAATGGTTCAAAAGTCACACTAAAGCAATTTTTCATTGCACGTTTTATGCTCTATAATCTATCAGAAAAAAAAATCTAGAAATCTTTAAGCTTGTATATGATAAATTGCCTTCAAGATGTATATATCATCCGTAAAGCCAAATAAACTTTGAACTGTTAATACATTTATAGATTAAGTAATATAAGCCTTCAGGAAGTGTGTAGACAACAAACTTCAGACTGGGCAGAAAGACAAATTTTAAGAGAATAATTACATCTGAAATCCAGAGAATAATTACATCTGAAATCCAGACATTATTATGCATGGTACCTTCCCAGTATATTATTCATCCATTTTTTGCCCTAGCTTTGCAGCTGTTTTGTTGACTGTTTAGATACCAAAAACAAATCAACCCTCAAAGCAAACTCCTAATTTCAAAGATAACATAAAAGTAAGCAAATACTGTGTTAAACTCATTTCCCAAATATTTCAGATAAACAAGTAGAGTCAGATGGCGTGAGAGTCAGTAACTTAAAGACAAATTTTGAATGCTAGTTTAAATGTCTAAGGTATCTGAGCAGTCCACATGGGGTCTCAGATACGGACCTCCTGGAGACCCACACCCTTCCTGGAAG
Source organism: Tinamus guttatus (assembly GCF_000705375.1). The sequence goes on along the minus strand of NW_010579867.1, from coordinate 425,448 downwards.
AGCAACTAGCAAGGCAGCCAAAAACTTCTGGAGAGCTAAAGTATTCTGCTCAGGCCACTGAATCACTCCAGGAGTGTCCTTAAGTCCCAGCTACAAAGTGGGGACTCTATAATGTCAGATGGGCCAAAGAAGCCTGTACAAATCAGTTCCCAGAGAAGCAAAGTTCCCATTGAAACCCCAGCCATGGGTGCAGCAGCCAGAATGTACTCACCACACAACCTGGCCTGAAGGAGGATGCACAGTCTGTCTCTCAAGTAGCTAGTATTTCCAAGGACAATATTAAGAGAAATGTCAATATTAAATACAAAGAAAATTAGACAAGTGGCATTTCTTGATGTCCTCTCTCGCTTTCCATGCACGTAAGTGTTGATCAGACATTTCTTGTTCACCTGTATGTAACATTGAAAAATTCATGTAATGTTTTTGTAGATTGCCAGACTGGCAATACCCATGGCTGCAGTGCTCCATGTGTTTATGGAATAATTATATTTAGGGGATTGTACTGCAAGTTGCTTGACATAAAGTACTAACACAGTACTAATACTTAGTACTAACACAGGCTATAAGAGTATGCCTACTCATCCCTAATCCTCCAATGATATTGATGGCAGTTTTACTTTCTGTGGAGCAACTGTGCTGCGGGAATTGAATTTCAGGCAGTAGTTTGTTTCATACAGACCACTGAACAGCAAGAAGGCCATCTGAAAAATAAATGATTCTATATTTCAGGACCAATCCCTTGAGCTAACCAAGCTTTTGTGTCTGAATGGAGAGAAAACCAGGGAGTGGAAGGAAATATTTAAAAAGATATGAAGGGCACAACCTGGACATCTTGTAGTAGTTGAGGATGGCAACCGAGGTGAGGTTGTGCAACTTGCATCTGCACTAGAGATATAGCAAGTGACCACTTTGAAAGAAGCTATTACGGAAAAGAGTTTCTTACTGTCTGCACCAAACTGGTTACAAAGCATGTACCCAAAGTGTTAGAGCCTCTGCAGTAACTAGAACAGAAATTGTTAAAAAAAATAGTGGGGGGTGGATTATATTTTAAATTGAACTTTTGGGGGATCAATTAAAGATCATTTTATATCTCACTTCTTATAGACCAACTGGAGTTAGAGGCATTCAAACCCAGGCCCTCTCTATAGCAGTGTCTTTTACACTACCACTTTGGAGAAGAGTGTACGAGGAACTTGTGTTTTCTCATACTGCAGGTCAGCATTCCAACCACGAGACGTGTTTTTTCACAAAAACTTTGCATGGAACATAGGTATTTCCCTTCATTTGAAGCATAGTCTTCTATGAGAGACAGGCATCAGAGTCCTCAGAACAAACATGTCTGAGCCTGGTGGCTGGCAGCCATTGGCTTTTAGCTAAACAGGGTGAGGAGAATTAACAGTGTTTGCCAGGCATACAGAGCTGCTGCTTGGCACCAGACGACCTTTGGGCAGCCACCTTCTCCCTAAGTCTTCCTGTCTGTACAAGATCACAAAAGCATCCGAGTTTTTAGGAGGAGAGAGATTTGGGATCTGGTAACTGTTCTGTGGAATAGAAAAGCCGCTTTACTCTTCTTGCTTTGCTGCCTCAGAATAATAGCTGAAGATTTATCAGTTCTGTACTATTATTAGTAATTGAGATATAAAAATTTACCAAGGTCTATTTCATTTACCTTTTTTTTTTTTTAAAGCATTTCTATAAAAATCTACAACGAACCCATTTTCAGCATATAAAAAGAGGAAACTCTTTATTGTTACTATTATTTACAAAAAATATGTATAGGCTGAGTGTTATTCTCTATGAACTTGCACCAATAGCTTCCATATAATGGGTTCATGCTGTACAGAATCTCATGGAAATCTTTGCAGGATTAAGACCACATTACAGACTGAAAAAGGATTAGGTGAAAGCATACAAAAGAAAGACATACACTTATTGCTGAAACTGATCCAAAAACGTGAAGTATAGTCTTGTCTACAGGTACCAATGGCAAGTTATTGAGGCTGGAACGTTGATATGATATAATTAATAAACATTTATTTTTATAAATAAAAATATTTTTATTTATATTTTTATTTCCAGTTCTGCTGCTCACTGGCTGTAAATCCTTGAACAAATGTCTCAACCTCTCTCCATATCTTTTTTTTTTCCCAGTATTAGAAAATGATAATATAACCATGAGTTTTAATTAACTAGTATTTGACAGGAATTTTCAGATTTTTAAAAAAGAAACTGCAATAGAAATCAGAAGAATTATGGTTAAAACCTTTTTCCATAATTACATTAAGTAAACAGAAGATTACATTAATTCGTTTTGAACTGTATGTTTTACATCATTCAGATATAATTTGTCCTCACTTTAAATGTTAAAATATGATTCAGATATCCTGAAGGGCTGAAAATATTCAATCCTATGTCTTTTATGCTTAAAGGTCAAACTAATATACAACTGCATTAGAAACAGTTGATTTATATACTAGGAATGGAAGTTTCCATCAGAAAATGCACAGTTCAGAAAAGCATGAAGGAACATAGCATCAATTTCATATGATTACATATTCTAATTCAAGGGGGAAATTAGTGTAATCTAATCTGCATTTTGAAATGAAAATGAACTTTAATAAAGAGATATTTTCCTATTAGCTTTGAAAGAAAAGTGCCTACATCTGTACCACATTAGCCAATCTTTAAATCAGCTAACAAGAAACATTGTTTTAACTAGTAAAACAATCTGTTAATTTGTGACATAATTAAGTATGCATACTCTTTATGAGCTCAAAACTGTAAGCATACTTAATGAAATCTGAATCACATTTACTTTGCAACTCTAAATATGTTATTAATAAACTGAGTGATTTAGAACTAATTTGCATAGTAAGTGGATGTAATTAAAATCCATCCTTCATTAAAGAGTCACAAGAAATATTTAATCTCTCTAACATATTTGTAAGGAAGCAGCCAACAGATTATTTCAAGAAAAAACATAATAGTGGCAGTTAATACACATGGGAGTTTACAGACTGACTTTATGTTGCACATTTCAAACTAAGAGGACAATTTTTAAATACTTTGATAATATGTAACCATAATTGTTACTTTCTTGATACATTCCTAGATGTTACACAAACACAAAACCTTTTTTTTTTTTTATTTAACCATACAATTGATGATATCAAAAATGATCAAATTGAGAGATTTCAAAATATTTGTGTGAATTGGTAACACTTCAAGCACTTGATGGTTCTTTTAGTCCAGATATTTTCTTTGCAGCTATGCCACATTGTTATATTCCATTAGAAAAAGGCAAAGAAAAATGCAGAAGAGTTTTGAAATTTCTTAAAATTTCAGGAGTTTGGGCTTAAAAAAATATTAGATTTATTGTGATTCACAATAAGGATATGATTTTTAACAATATATGTAAAATCTGTAATGTTTGTGTCTCTAAAGTTCTTGCCACTCTTGTATGAGCAAAGTTCCTGCCATCATTGTTAAGGAAGAAAAATGAATTAGGTAAGTAAATTGTCCTTTCAAGCCTTTCATAAAATGAATGCGATGAAGTAAATCTCTTAAGTTACTGAAAATCTACTGGCTCAGTCAAAAAAAAAGTCTTAATACATTATTTTCCTCTCACAGGTATAATGCTTCCAAATAATAATTTAATACAAGCATTTCCAAGCCTTCCTTTATATGTGCAATGGGCTTCATTAAACTTGTGCAATAATGTTTGTATACCTTTCTGGGTGATTTCGACTAGTAGTATTTTATGTAGAAGAGATTGGAAAGCCTTTTACATGGCTTCCAAAGAGAGAGAGAGAAAAAAAAAGGAAGCCTGTTTATTGTTTGCTGGTTTGTTTTCCAGTCGCCTGGTGTTTCTGCACAGGTGCCCAGGACAGTTTTGTGCTGTGTGCACTAGGCATGCAAAGGCTGGAGGAACTTGACAATGAACCATATCTTGAAATAGCAGCTGGGAATAGGAAGAGGTGAAACAGGCTGAGAAGTGGAGTCACAGCAGAGACTGCTGGGACATCATCAATTTATGAACAGTTATGAATAGGGTTCAAAATTGTATGCAGAAACTACCAGTTAGGAAGGTGCAGCTGAAGAAACTTTGACCCCTAGGAAGTAACAGAACCATTTAGACCTTTCTGACTTCTGTCCGATCCATTTGAGTATTAGATCTTTACTGACTCTGTTTGATTCAATAATAATCAATTAATGAATTTCTACCTCCAAAACTCTTTCAGATCTCAAAATGAGAAACAAAATCACTGGAGACTGTTAAGATGAGTCCCAGAGTCTAAACACTTGCAAAGTTTTCAGTTTGTTCCAATTTATAATATTGCTTTGGGCTTATCTGTAACATCAAATAGTATAAAAATAGAAGCAATAGCAAACCAGTTGCCTTGATGTGATTTTATCTTTTGGTTTAATTTGCTTCCCTTGCAGTCTTGATATCAAATTCTCTTTTGAAATGGAGACAGTAACATTTCAGTTTCAATAGGGTTTTTTTTCTATTGTAATAGTTTGGCACAGGGCAAAGGATTACTGAGAAACTCTTAAGAGAGAGATGCCCAACAGCACCACTATATTTAATGGTCTTTC
>NW_010579867.1:377157-415761 GCF_000705375.1 Tinamus guttatus | reverse complement strand
CAGCGTCAGTTGTGAGGTCCAGAGCACCAAGTTCTGAGCAAGTTCATCAGGTCAGTCTCAGTACTAGGTAGGCACTGGCTCTGTGTATTTTTACCATGTCCCAGCTAATGAGCACTGCTGGCTCTGGGGAGCTTAGGAGAAACAGTTGAGTTGCTTTGCAGGAAGCTGCCTGAGCCCCATATAGCTGGGAATGAGGCAGAACTAATAAGCCCTGCTGAAACAAGGGTGCCTACATGCGCTGGGACGTCTCTGTACCCACTCTGCTGTTCTTTTGGGTCTGGGAATGTAATGAAATTGTCTTCCACATGGTGATGGATGTAATATTTTTATTCTCTGCTCATGGCTTATTATATGCTCATTGTACAACACATTTTCTTACACCTGGGCAGTGGAGAATAAGGCTGTTCTGTTTTGTCTCACTGTAGCTACAATAACACTGTGTGCAGTATTCCACAACTGTTTGATGTCCATGTTGCTAAGAAGATGATTCTTTCCTCTTCCACTTTCTCAGTCTCACATTCCCCTCTTCTGTCACTAGATGTGTCTGTTCCTTGACATTACATCAAAGAACTGACAGAGCTCCTGTTATACCTATGAGTACATTTCAGAAACCATAATAGAACTCTCTGGAAGGTGAGGGTGGTGAAAGAATCACAAAATCTTTGAAGACCGGTGAGAATGCCATGACTAGTGGCTGCCCAAGGTTGTCAGGGAGGGGGAAAGAACAAACAAATCTGACTTGGGAAACATCCAGAAGGATAAGACATCCTAAAAATATGTTCAAAATGCCCATGGAATTGGTAACATTTAGGTGTTTTCAGAATTAATATTATAGGACGCTGTTGGTTTCATTTTAACTGATTATTTTACATATATTATTCTGATTAGGCAATTTTGTGACTACCATGCTCTCAGAATTATAGATTTCTGTTTATGAAAATATACATGTTACTTTTTCTCGAATTCAGGATTAAAATTCTAACCAAAGGCAGACAGATTCCTCCCAAGTTGCTAGCGCCTAATTCACAATGTATGTTTGAAATTCTGCTTCTTGTAGCTCCTCAGCTATAGGTTATTTTGTTGCTTGTAGTGTGCACCATTAAGTTTTCTCCTGTGCCATTATATTTAACTAAAACAGGCTGGTAGGTAATTTCTCAAGAGAACTATGGGGAAAACATAATTTGTTTGCATTCAGTCATAACACATATCTTGATTTTCAGACTAAAAAGTCTGTTTTAATCTCATTGTATCATATTAAATAGTAAGTCTATGTTTGTGAGCAGAAGACAGACCAATCCCTGACCTCAAAGGCAAAATGTCCAGACTGAATACAAGCTCCCTGGCCCCTTTTCTTTAGTAGTGCAGACATTTCAGTGCTTGTAAAACAAACTAAGGAACTTTCAGACAGATTATAGTCTGTGTGACACTTACAACCATAAATAATTCTGACTTTAATTATCTGTGAGGAATGGAAATAAAATATGGTAAGACAAGGGCCATTGCAAGAAAGAGCTAAACAAAACAAAACATCAAAAAAAGGAAGAATCAAGTCCTGAGTTGCTTCATGCCACTTAAAATTGGAAATATTTTGTTTCAGAGGTATACTATTTACATTGCAACTAAATGATTATACAGTAGGAGATGTAAGAAAACATAACAACTCAAAGTGTCTTTTCTTTTTTATTCCAGTCAATGATTTGCTCAAAATGCAAACTGTTATTGTAGGTTTTGGTTGTTTTCTTCAACATATTCAAAAAAATTTGGCTAGGAATTTATGACTAGTCATGGAATGCACTGAATACAGGCACATGCGATAGTGAAGCAGTGCTTCACTTTTTACACCTCAAAAACATATAGAATCCAGAATCTAAGTGCTGCTGATTACCTACCATATTCAGTGCATTAGGAGGGTTACATGTCTGACTCACGTTCATAGGACTCACTCAGCTATCGGTATTAGATGGTCAAGAAGTTGCTAAGAAGAAATGCTTAGCATACGGTTTGTTTGAAATCTCCTGAGCGTTTGGGCATTTATATATTGGGGATGAATAGTATATCTGTCTTTATTTTTTCTCATTATAGTACCAATGTGAGCAGGAAGTGTAAGGTTTAGATCAATTGCCCTTTTCCATTTGTATTAGTAAATGAAGGATTCAACATCATGCTGAAGGTCCTATGTTTAGGCTCAGAAAAGCACAGAAAAAAACAACTGAGGACTAGTTGTACTTTTCCTGTTGATAAGCATTCAGAATTTAAAGGTCCATGAAGAGAGAACACAATAAAAAACCTTTGCAGGGCACTCACATGAGAAATGGGTGTTCTTATTTTTGCTCTATGGATTTCTTTTTATTATTTTAAATTTAGTATATGTATAATAAAAACAAAATACTTAAAGTGAGTTCAAAAATTTTGACTTTTTTTCTTGGAAGAATAAAGGTGACATACTGGGTCAAAGAAAACTACAAAGGTTACACTTTATGACAGTAAACAATTGTAAGAAGTTGTTGGCTAGGGAAGTGCCTAAAAGAGTGAAATTCTGGCAGCCTTTGCTTTGCGACCTTTTATTGTTGAGGTAGTGCAATCAAAAACACATCTAGTATAGAAGAGCCCAAATACATATATTTTCAAGCAAAACTTTAATTTAGTTCTGGAGACATGAGAGAGGAAGAATTACAAGCATTGTATGCCCCAGTAAGCAGAATGCATGCTGACAGTTCCAGTTAAGAAGAATGTAAAGGAGTTGATTTTCTGTTAATAATTAATTCTATTTAAAAGCAATAGGCAAATATTTACAGCTATGTATTAGATGCACAAGAAGATAAGCAGAAAGCAGTTTAAATACAAGGTCATACAAGGATGTAAACATACATATTGCATATTTCCTGCATTCTCAGTTCTATTTTATATGGTTGTGTTGAGAAACAACATTCAGCCTTGCCTAGGTTAGTGAGTTGTGGGTCAAATGTTATAAAAGGCTACTGCAACTCAGAAGTGCTGAGAAGATGAGAATCCCTTTGAAAAATAATACAACTGGAACACATCATCTGAGCACCACAGATTGGAAAAAAAAAAAAAAAAAGAGAGAGGATAAACCTGTTTTCAAGAGATAATAAAGAAGCATAGATATGAGATACCTGTGAAGGGTAGATTTGCTCATCTATGATTAGATTTTTCCTTGGATTATGAGAAAAAGTAACTACTGTGAAGAATGTTCCTCAGTCTAAAACAGTGCAAAGCTACATATTATTTGGATTTATAAAATATTCTATTTCTGCCAACTCTTAAAATGTTTATTTGCCTACTGTTTCAACTATTCAGGAATCGGAGAGAATGACAAATTAGAGCTTGTTCAGGAGTATCACAAAAATACAAAATTTATCAGTGTTCACGAGGAAAATGGCCTAGCATTCCCCTTAGCCTAACTTGGACAAGTTATGCTTCATATACAAGACAAGTCCTATTTACATTTCATTTACTAAAATCAACAGCTAAAAATAAATGTATAGACAAAGAAGTCCTTGATTTGTGTTAGAATGCTAAACAATTTCAAGAATATTGGTAAGATTTATTTATTTTTTCAACCTTAATAACGGACAATCAGCTTCTGGTGACTGCATTCACTCTCAGAAAAGGTATTCCAGAAACTGCCTTCATGCCTTCTGTATGATGAACTGCATTTCTTATTGCAACTGGACATGGCAAAGCACAGAGAATACTGTGTGTATACTTCATAACATCACCTGTTCACAGTACACAGATGTCAAACCATTTTGTTTTTCCCTAACATCTTTAAGACTTGCTACTCTGTGAGCTAAACATAGATAACAAAGTAGGCAGCCACCACTGACATTCCCTTGATTTTTTTTGATGTTTAAAAAGAATCATGAAGCTAAAAACTTTCCAAGAACAAGATTTATTCATATATTAGTTAGTAATCAATGTGAATAATCTGAAGCTGTCGATATAAAGAAGGCTTCTTACTATTTCATCATTTATGAATAATGAAAACATGAAATAGTGACATTAAGAACAGCGAAAAACAACTGTTACATCAAAACACAAGGATTTTGATACCCCAAAGCTCCACGTGACTAATTAATTGTCACTAATAACTCACAGTTCTGTGATTCGAAGTTTGAATAGGCATTCATTATGTCTAAGTACTACCATCCATAAGGAGCATCAAACATGCCAGATTTTTTTTTAATCGAAATTACATGAATACATTAAATTAAATAACATACATATTAATTGCATTCAATAAAGCTTTTTGTTGCAGGATAGGAAAGAATTATGATTATTTTGTTTCCTTAGTTCTTCTATGCAAAAGTTTATCATACATCTTTTCCTTGTGGTTGCAAGCAATCTTTTATTTTTACAATTCTTCTATTGTTTACACCTTAATGCTTCCATTATTTTATCAACCCATATAACACCACAGTGTTTTAAGGGCTCTATTAATAGCAGATATAGCAGAAAACACTGTTCATACCTGTTCATACCTTTCCATTTCAGTAACAGAAAGCATGACATTATCTAACCTATAATCCTGGGAAACGCACATCGCAGTAATAAAATGGATTTTTTTTCAGAAGAGAGCCTTCTATTGGAATATTATATGGAGATGAATCAGTAAGCGAAATCTAATCACCACCTGAGAAGTGAAGCCTTTACCTTGAAGGTAGCCTAAAATGTTGTCACAGAATGTCAACGGGAAGTAATGATTCTTGCAGAAATTCCTACAACAGAGCAGTGCAAACCACTCAGGGTTCAGCCATCTGTAACACTAGTCCTTGAAAAACTTTTACTGTCAAGAGACATGACAATACCAATTCATATTAATTTAAAATCAAATGAAGTATTTCTTTTTGAAAAAAATAATGGGGGAAGCACCGGCTATGTGTGACACAGTTTTGGTGTCATAGAATTGTTGTCACATGCTAGTTTTTGACACACAAATACTTGTACCTCAAAAATATGAGGAAAAAGCTCACACGCAATACAGTTTTCATGCACAATCTTAAATTGTACTATTTGAGTAGTTCTGCTGAATTCTGCAGGAATATTCATGATCCTATTTTTCAAAACTATTACTATTATTTTTTTTCCTCTGTTAAGGTTAAGAGTATAAGAACCGACATGCTAGTAAGATCAAAATTCCATTCAACCCATTACTGATGTAACTGGCACACAGTAGCAGATGATTAAAAAACAGCATATGTAACAGAAGATAATACAGACTGCTCATCACATACATCCTTCCTTCTGGAAGTGAGGGTCTTCTTGTCCTTCTGAGCAAGCTCTTGCATGTGTCTAACAGACACTTGTACTTTCTAATTACTCCTCTCTTGATCTTATGTATACTATTTAAGTTCAAAACATCCTGCAACTGTGAATTCCACACAAACTACTGCAGGCCGCTTCAGTGAGAGTCAGCGTTTAGCTCCTTCAGTCTGCATAAAAATCTCATCCCATAAAAATCTCATCCCATATACCCAATTGAATTGGTGACAGAATTTGTCGGTCTTTTCTGTCATTTAGCAAATGACCTTTGTGATTTGCTGAATCTTTGACAGTATTCTATAATCTGTATAAACAAAATATATGGAAAGAAATATAAAATGTTCCTGAATATAGGTGAGATTGAAAGCACCATGAAATGATGACACATGGGCACCTACACTATAATTCTCTATTTTTTCTTAAAGTTTGCTGCTTTTTATTGTTATAATATTAATACTCAAATTACGATAAGCTTTTACTGGTAAAAGAATGCCTTGTACCAAGGTTTATAAATTGACTACAGATTTTGGGTTCCAACTCTTAGGTCAACAAATATAAGACAGTAAAAGATTCAGAATTCTAGAGAGTACTGAACATATTTCTTCTGAAATATGAGCCTCTTGAATATTAGAAAATTCTGTTATTTGTTGCAAGAGGTTGCGTCTGAAATGTGGCAAGACAATTGGAAAGGAGAATGAATAACAAACACATAGGACAAGTAATGCCTTGAAAGGCCCATGAAAATGTCTCCCTCACCCTGCTCTTGGAAGTCACATGTACTTGGCTCCAAACAAAATGGTTCAAGCAGGAATACCCCAATGGCTGGCTCAGTAATGGCGGGAGAGCAGTGGAGGTTGTCTATCTTGACTTCAGCAAAGCTTTTGAAAGTGTCTCTCATAACATCCTAATTGACAAGCTAGATGAGTGAACAGTGGAATGGATTCTGAACTGGCAGAATGGCAAAGCTCAGAGTGTTTTGATCACTGTCACAGAGACTAGTTTGAGGCCTGAAGTTAATGGTGCATCCCAGGTGTCTGTACTGGGCCCAATCCTGTTCAACTTCTTCATCAGTAACCTCAGTAAGTTTTTTGGTGGTACAAAACTGAGAAGAGTGGCTGATACCCCAGAAAGCTACGCTGCCATTCAGAGGGACCTAGACAAGCTGCAGAGCTGGGCAGAGAGGAACCTCATGATGTATCACAATGTCAAGAGCAGAGTCCTGCACCTAGGAAGGAACAACCTCATACACCAGTGCAGGTTCGGGGCTGACCCGCTGAAGAGCAGTGCTGCAGAGGAGGATCTGGGAGTCCTGATGGAAACAGTGTTGACTCTAAGCCAGCAAGGTACCCTTGCGACCAAGAAGGCAAATGGTATCCTGGCGTATGTTAGGAAGAGTATTGCCAGCAAGTCAAGGGAGGTTATCCTTCCTGCTCTGAGCCTGCTGTTTAAGGAGGACAGACTATTTTTTTTTCTCAGACTTCCTGGAAATCTTATCACAAAATATGTTATTTATTTTTTTACGTGGGGCAAAGGCTGCCTTGCTTTGTACCTTGCTCTGTGCTCTTGAAGCACAGATGAGAGCAGCTTCACACAAGTGATCATAGGAGGGTCCTCCCAGGAGGGTTCCCACTGCACAGACAAGATGTTTTTTCCAGAAAGCTGGCAGAGCTGCCAGCTCCTGGAGGCCCTGCTTTCTTTGCAGCTCAGGCTCTTCATCCTGTGCAGTTCAGACTTGGGATACCACCAACCCAGATGGTGAAATCACAGGTCATCAAAAAGAGTATGAGGGTGCCGACACAGGAGCAAGAATAAAACAAGGTGCCTTTTATTTCTGCTCCCTAAAGAAGCTAAGCTACAGGGCTGAAGTCTGGTAGTATCTGTGCTACCACAGTCAAAGGCAGTACCAGCAGATAAGCACCATTTATGCTATAAAGCTTCTAAAATTGTGTAGTGCTGTGCACTTCTGCCCCCATCTTAGACTTGGGCAGCATCTTTCTGCAGTGGCGGGGGAGGGAAGGGGGAGGTCAGGAGCGGTCGGAGCTGGTTGGAGCCGGTTGGAACTGGTTGGGCCGCGTTGCTGCCCCTGCCCACTGGCCGGACTGGGGCTCGCTGGGAAAGTGCCACGGATGGCCAGGGCCCTGGGTGAGGGGGAACAATGGCCCTTTGTGTTTTGGGGAGGGGGAAAAATGGCAGTTTGTGTGGCAAGGTAGGTACCCAGGGTGCAGCTGGAGGTGGAGGTGGGGGACAGGTGGAAACAGCATCTCAGAGATGCAGAGAAGAGGTTTGTCTGTATTTGCCATCTTCTATGAAGAGCCACAGGTAGAAATTAAAACTGAGAATTTACAAACTTGTCAGTTAAACGGTTATTAACTTGACAGGTTGAATGGAATGTAGAATGTTAGAACCTTTTCGAACAGATTCTTAAGAACCTATGTTTTTGTTTGCTTATGATTCCTCCATGATTTATTTAAGTGTTTTGCTTTGAGAATACCCAACTGCTTCAAGCTTGTCTTAGGGGAATGTCTAGGCAATGAGTGGTACCATGACAAAAGAGAACTGGCACATTATGAAGTCTGTTTGTCTTAGGACTTGCTGCTCATGTGTCCCTGTCAGATTAAACCTCAGTGGAAAGACAGGCAAAAATTGACCACTCTAGTTACAAGCATAGGGGCTCACTATTCTTGTGATCCCATTGAAAAGATTGCATCAGTTAATTAGGACTTCACAGCAGCTACAAGTTTTGACTAATGCTGGTTAAGGCAGTTTCTGTAATTTATCTGTGCCTGCCACCATGCTTTTATATTTTTTCACCAACCTGAGAAAGGATTATAGTTACTCCTTTATCTAGAAGATGCTTCCCCATCTCATAAAGTCATAAATTCTCTTTCCCCTTTGCTCATGAATTCATCTTAAGGGGATGACAGTCCTTTTCTAATCTTAGGCTTTCCCTTTCCCTTCATTCTCTTTAAGTCTTACTTTCTGCCTGAGGTTGTCTAAATGCTTATGGGCTATCTGCTTCTTTTCAGCATACAAAAATAATTTTAGTAGACTGCTTCACTAGACAAGTATTCAAGCAAGTGATTTTCTTATTTTCTTCTTCTTTTTCTTTGTGTGTGTGTGTGTTTATTTTGCAAAGTCAAACTTGTGAAGCCCTTTGTTTATTATGGAATCCGATTAAAATTTAACACACAGTTTTGTCTGGAAAAGGCAAGACAATTTGCAAATGCAGCAAAGCTTCATTTAGATGTTTTAACAACCTCAAAATGGCTGTTTGGTTTTAAAATCCACCTAATATATTTGTCACAAAAAAAATGGAAATAAAATGGAATGTTTCATTTTTGATTAACAAGATGAATAATAATATTTAGAACATAAATTATCTGAAAGATAGTTTATCTTTTTTTAAAGACAGACCGAAGGCAAGAGAAGTTGGATTAGGAACTGGCTGGATGGCAGGGCCCAGAGAGTGGTGATCAGCGGTGCAGAGTCTAGTTGGAGGCCTGTAGCTAGTGGGGTCCCCCAGCGGTCAGTCCTTGGTCCAGTCCTGTTCAATTTATTCATCAATAACCTGGATGAAGGCACAGAGTGCTCCCTCAGCAAGTTTGCTGATGATACCAAACTGGGAGGAGTAGCCGATACCCCAGAGGGCTGTGCTGCCATCCAGAGGGACCTGGACAGACTGGACAACTGGGCGGTGAAAAACCTCATGCAATTCAACAAGGCCAAGTGCAAGGTCCTGCACCTGGGGAGGAATAACCCCAGACACCAGTACAGGCTGGGGACCGAGCTTGTGGAGAGCCGCTCTGCGGAGAAAGACCTGGGTGTCATGGTGGATGATAAGTTGACCATGAGGCAGCAGTGTGCCCTCGTGGCCAAGAAGGCCAATGGAATCCTGGGCTGCATTAAGAAGAGCATCTCCAGCAGGTCGAGGGAGGTGATCCTGCCCCTCTACTCAGTCCTGGTGAGGCCGCATCTGGAGTATTGTGTCCAGTTCTGGTCTCCACAGTACAAGAGGGATGTGGAGCTTCTGGAGAGAGTCCAGCGCAGGGCTACGAGGATGATCAGGGGCCTGGAACATCTGCCCTATGAGGAGAGGCTGAGGGAGCTGGGCCTGTTCAGCCTGGAGAAGAGAAGGCTGAGAGGGGATCTAATCAGTGTATATAAATACCTCAAGGGAGGGAGTGCAGTGGACGGTGATGGTCTCTTTTCAGTGGTGGCCACTGATAGGACTAGAGGAAATGGCCGGAAACTGAAACACCAAAAATTCCATAGGAACTTAAGGAAAAATTTCTTAACAGTGAGGGTGACAGAGCACTGGAACAGGCTGCCCAGAGAGGTTGTGGAGTCTCCTTCTCTGGAGATCTTCAAAACCCACTTGGATGCAGTCCTGCACCACGTGCTCTAGGTGACCCTGCGTATGCAGGGGGTTGGACTAGATGATCTCTAGAGGTCCCTTCCAACCCTAAGCATTCTATGATTCTATGATTCTATGAAGTATACATTCTGTATATTCCAATAGAAACATCATTATGCTGATTAATGCAAAAAAATCCTATATATAGAATTTATAAAAGCATTATTTGACTGCTATTTATAACACTTGCTTTTTTAAAAGATAATTATTTCCAAGACATATTATCATCTATGTTGAAACCTCTGAACAGAATATTTATTAGAATATAATCAGCCCACAAGGGGTCTCCCTTGCCTCATTTTTCTGTGTTGCATATATGTTACTGATATTTTACAAAACATAGTTTTCCTTGGAATTATTCAGGACTTTTTTTTAATATATAATGCTGATTGAAGGGTGAGTTATTCTACTATGAAGAAGAGAAATACCGTCTTATAATTTATTTATTTGGTTTAGCAGAAATCATTTTTTCCTAAGTTCAGCTTGCCATAAAATAGCAATCAAAATTAAATGCTACTAACTAATACGTAATAATCTGATTTTGTTTTTTGAAGGCATTCCTTTCATAAATAATTTTAGATATATGGGTGAGGTTACTCGGACCTTTACAAACATGCTATCTTAGATGTATATTGACCTCTTATGAAGAATTCTACTTCTGGAAAATGATAATAGCTTTCTCCAAAATAAATAGAGTGGATTAAATAAAGCATTCCATGATTACTTGAGCAAGATTTATGCCTTTTTTATTTTTTTTGTTTTATTTTACAGCTATTTACAGCTAATGAATGACACCATCAGAGGAAAATAGCCAGCCACTTCCTGCATTTCACCTCATTGCCTGTGTATAAACCAAAGATGTCCTCCTCACAAGAGGATCAGCTGATGTTTTTCCATGAACCTGTTTTAAGCATGCAGTCCCTGTGTTTCTTTGACCCTTTGTACCAAACAGAATTGCTCTTCAGTGCCTTGTTTTGGTTCAAATTCTCTCATACTTGTCTTTTTTAACAGGGAACAATATGTCATTTATCTATTAGTCATATTGTGCTCTAATGTGACCATGAAAGAGCAAAATAAATTTTCTGCATAAGTGTTTCAAATTATCTCTTCCCTAGGAAGAAGCTTAATTATGCACATTTTCATTCAGATTTTTTTTTCTGTTTTGATAGAAATTATTCTATAGATGGTAAATACAGTTTTAAAAATAAATCTGCTACTTCTGTGAGAAGCAGTAAGATGCCATTTGCAAATACTATGCCAGCTCTGCAACAAAAAAAGCAACATGTTTTCCTGCTTCTGCTCTTGAAGTATTAGTTTAGTGGTATTATCTCAGATAAATGCCGATATTTTCAGTGATGCTAAGTGAAAACAAAGATGTTGAGTCTTGGTGAAGTGCTTCTGAAAAGTATGCAATGAAAACAATTGTATCCATTTTTGATTTATTAGATAAGCAGAAAACATAACCTCTATTTGCAAAATGGAAAAGGGCAAAATCAGTATTAAGAAAAAATGTTTGCAAGACTCTCAGATGAAAAAAACAAATGATGTGAAAAATGAGATTGAATTCATCAAGATTTTAGAGGTGTTGAGAACTTACAAATTTGAGTTTGGTAATGAACTCATAACTTGTTTCTAAAATGCTCACGCTCCTTGGATGATGAACTTCTCTGAAACAAACCGCCTTCTAAAAACTTACTTGTTGAGGTGTTGTTGAGTTTGAAGCATCTGTTTTTGCAAAAACTCTTATAAGTTTTAGGTTCCCCTGGGTTCTTATAGTGAGCTGGATGAAATATTTGAAACTGAGAAATGTAATCTAATAAGAGCAGTTACTAGAGAAAGGCACAATTCCAAGGAAAGCCAAGGAAAATAAGCTCTGAATAAAATATGGCTAGTCTACTATAATATAGGTATGCTATCCAGACCCTCCCTCTGCTCACCTGAATAAGGTTAATTCTGTCAGTAAAAAAGAGGCATGTTATACATACCAATGCATCATTTAACAGTTTAGTGATTTTTACATATCAATAATGAAATTCTTCAATAATATTATTTCCCTTTTTATTATATATAGCTATAAAGGTCCATCCTGTACCTCAGGGCATTTTCATTGGTTTCATTAGGCATTTTGCCATAGAAAGTAGTTCAGGCACCTTCCCTCTAAGTGCGTGTATATATATATATATATATATACACATACGATGTATATAGACATAGGTAGGTATGCAAATGTATAAATGTATGTATATACACAGTCCTGTGCCACATGCTGTAGGTGACCCTGCGTGTGCAGGGGAGTTGGACTAGATGACCTCTAGATGTCCCTTCCAACCTTAAGCATTCTATGATTCTATGATTCTACATCAAATAGATTTTGAAAAGTCCAAAATCCATTAATGAAAATTGAAATTAAATCTGAATTGAGATACTGAATTGTTACTCATGTTAATTACTTTAGTATGGACATTGAGAACTTTCATTTTCAGAATAGAGAATTCGGAATACAGAAAGACAGTCTGCACTGAAATGCTGTAACTATACTTGGTCCTTTTAAAGCAAGGTCCATGACTTTTATCTGTAGTTTCTTTGGTTCAATAAATGCTATACATGTCCTGTCAGAGAATGACTACCAAAAAATACGGAGTAGCATTTAGCTGATTGCATTCTTACATCTGAGCATGTCAAATGTAAAAAAAAAAAAAAAAAGGATAGTAGTGATAGGAGTTTTAACTGAGCCCAGGGGATTTCCCCATCACATGACTATATAGGTCATCACATTCTTAATGATACATAATACAGTCTTGAGCTATTTGTAGGCACAGAAAAAGTATTTTATAAATGGTCTAATAGAAATAAGATATGCATGCTGGTGGAGAAAGAAGAAAATTAAAGGATCTCTGCCTTCTTGGCTATTTACTTATATAATTTGACACGGAGATGACAGTGTGGCTAAGTGTCCTGCTAATTTAATGACTGCAGTGAGGATTGATTTTATGTCCTCGGTTACTGTTCTTGCCTCTGAGATGTTAGGCTCTAACAAAATCTAATGATTAGATTAATCTGTCTGCCAACTGAAGAAATTGTTCAGGTTAGAAGAGCTGGTAAGAATATCTCAGGTTTGCTTGTATTCAGTAACATTTATTTACAGTCTACATACTTAGTGAGATGAAGAAACTCCAATGCACCAAAGTCATGCAGCCAAAAGTATCAGTTTTCAGATTTTCCTCCTAGATAGCCCACTCATATTTCAAATGGTTCAGCATCCTCTGCACTCAAGCAGTCCTGAGCTGTTTGAGCATGGATGGCTCATCAGACATCAAGATTTCCAAAACAAAACACACAGCAGAGCACTTAGCTCTGCTTTCTTTCTTTGTGCCTGAAGTTTCCCCTTCTTCCCCCATTACACTGTTCTTTTCTAATGACTATGTTTCTGGTTACCCAGGAGTCATTGGTGTACAGTTACTGAAAAGAACTACAGTCTGGCAGTGTCAGGAAGCTTGACTGATCTGTTGATTTTTATTATTATGGAGCTAAAATAAGTTCTCAATCAAGAGAATGAATTTAGGTATAATTAAAAAATACTTTTAAAAAATTTTGTCTATTAATGATGTGCTTAGGCGTGATCTAAAGAGTTCATAAGAACTATCAGACAGATTAAAACAAATTAAGGTGTCTGTAGGAGAAGATAGGCACCCACTTGAGATTTTCTATAGTGTCACTGGGGTTTGGAGGTACTTACTGTCTTGAAAAATCTTTCAAGGCACCTCTTTTTGACTTTAGTCAGTTAAATATCTTAGAAAACTGCTCATGGATTACTTGTTACAAGAGGCCATTGTTCTTATATTTCAATGTGTGCTAAATCTCTAAAAACCACAAAACCTTTTCAGCACTTTGTCATCTTCTCATTTCAGAGTCTGTGGTTTTTCAATATAGATTACAGTAAAGGAAGTAATGCTACAGAAGAGCACTGGCAATGTGTTCCAATTTTGGATTCCTAAAGGAAGAAAGTCCCTTATTTAATGTTATGCAAAATAAGATAAAACACAAGTGTAAATATTTTGTTGCTCTTTCAAACAGTGAAGGACAAAATATGATACAGCTCTGTTGAAATACAAGGAGCTACTTTTATTTATGTGATTTAAATGTTCTATGTGATCTCAATTTAACAAGCATATCAGACTCACAATCCAAATGTTGAAGTGCGGCAGAGAGATCTCCGAACTAGTGAAGAGCTAGTAGGTATAAGTTGCATTGCACAGTAGTGTCTGGACTAAGTATCTGAAATCAATGTGATTGTGGTTGAAATGAATGTAGAATTGTACGATATGCTCAGGGGCTTTCCCTCTGGATTAGATTAATCAACTTCAGCACACGGTTATTCAAATACAGATACAGTAATGACAGGACTAAACTGCCACATATGTTAGGTATTTCAGAGCTATTGTGTCTTTGCATCCAATTGCACAGCGATACCTGAAGTATAAATAGACTGAATTTCAGTGATATTTTTATATACTTTCACATGATTATTATTGTATGACTATATAACAACAGTTTATTTAAATATTCTGATTTGATAAATTTAGAACATTTTAGAACAGTAAAAAAAAGAAAAAAAAATCCTATCATAGAATGCTTAGGGTTGGAAGGGACTTCTAGAGATCATCTAGTCCAACCCCCCTGCATACGCAGGGACACCTAGAGCACGTGGCACAGGACTGCGTCCAAGCGGGTTTTGAAGATCTCCAGAGAAGGAGACTCTACAACCTCTCTGGGCAGCCTGTTCCAGTGCTCTGTCACCCTCACTGTTAAGAAATTTTTCCTTAAGTTCCTATGGAATTTTTGATGTTTCAGTTTCCGGCCATTTCCTCTAGTCCTATCAGTGGCCACCACTGAAAAGAGACCATCCCCGTCCTCCTCACTCCCTCCCTTGAGGTATTTATATACACTGATTAGATCCCCTCTCAGCCTTCTCTTCTCCAGGCTGAACAGGCCCAGCTCCCTCAGCCTCTCCTCATAGGGCAGATGTTCCAGGCCCCTGATCATCCTCGTAGCCCTGCGCTGGACTCTCTCCAGCAGCTCCACATCCCTCTTGTACTGTGGAGCCCAGAACTGGACACAATACTCCAGATGCGGCCTCACCACTGTCCTGGTGTCTGGGGTTATTCCTCCCCAGGTGCAGGACCTTTCACTTGGCCTTGTTGAATTGCATGAGGTTTTTCACCACCCAGTTGTCCAGTCTGACCAGGTCCCTCTGGAGGGCAGCACAGCCCTCTGGGGTATCGGCTACTCCTCCCAGTTTCGTGTCATCAGCAAACTTGCTGAGGGAGCACTCTGTGCCTTCATCCAGGTCATTGATGAATAAATTGAACAGGACTGGACCAAGGACTGACCCCTGGGGGACCCCACTAGCCACAGGCCTCCAACTAGACTCTGCACCGCTGATCACCACTCTCTGGGCCCTGCCATCCAGCCAGTTCCTAATCCATCTCACTGTCCACTCATCTATCCCACACTTCCGGAGCTTGCCCAGGAGGATGTTGTGAGGGACGGTGTCTATACCAGATGGTGAGAGCTATATCAAATAATTCCTAATGTAACTGTGGGTTATATGCAGCTTTGAATAACCTGGCATGAGGGAAGCCGTTTGAAACACATGATCCGGAAATACCCAGATATTATTGGGAAGTGATATGGAAAGAACTACTGAATGCTTCCCAAAACGTAAAGGTTAAAACTGACAGTTAGATGCAACAGGTTGACTGTGTCACTAGAATTCTTTAGTGATTCTGTGAGAAATTTGGCAGTATATCAGAAAATGAAGAAGTGGTGATTCAGTATCCATATTTTCGAAAACCCTAAGCTGCTACACTACAAACAAACTCTTGTGTGTCTGCCAAGGTTTAGAAAAGACTTTTTTTTGAGAGAGCGAGCTAATCTGCAGACACTGATGACATAGTCTAAAGTAATTACATGGTGTTACAAAATTACAGAGTAAATTTGTGCACTTTGTGGATTTCAGATTCCGTAGTTGTAGTGGATATCAAATAGAGTGTTAGAGCAAAGTGAACTTGACAGATCCTGCATTATGGAAAGTTAAAAATGATATAGACTTCTTTTTTATAATCAAACTGATCGAACTGATCAAATCCTAACAATTTTCTTGTTGTACTTCCTTGGTAGTATGTTTTACCAGTGTGGCAAGATAAAAACATAGTTTGTAATTCTGAGGAGAAGTATATAAAAGAAATAGAACTTGCTTCAGAATTATAGCATTTATATCATCTATGAAACTTAGAACTTGGTTTCTATAAAGCATATGTCAGGTCTTTGGAGGACTGTAGCACATACATCTACTAAGACTTTTTTTTATGATCAAACATATCTTTTTTTATAGATCACACTGAAAGGACAATGCAGTTTAACACTATTTGGAACATTTGCTGGCAAGCTGTAGTCAGTCTATGTATTTCTAGTAGGTATCACCATTTAGCACTATTTTGTGTTACTTTTTTAGTATGTCTGTGAACAAGTTATTAAGCCTGGAACTGATAATTCATGTTGGCCTGAGATCCCTGTATCTTTGCTCTGTATGCTATTTGGCTCTGTCATTTCAGATGTAAAAATATAAATATATCAAGATAACTTCAGCTTGAAACAGAGGTTGTGACATTGGTTATCCTCTCTGATTTGTAGTAGTAAAGAAATGGCATAAAGATATGAATTACAATCAATTCATTCTTTTAAACACAGTTAGTATGTAACCAATAATTAAATATATAAATCAGCCGCATTACTTATTTTATTTCATTTTATTTTATTTTATTTTCCCTGAAACCAGAGGACCAATAATTTTAATTTTATGGCATTTAAGTGTAAGATTTGTCAAACAAAAAGTTTTCTCCCTCCTCCATCTCCCCAAGTCTCATTTATTTTCCATGTTGAAGACTGCATTTTTACTTTGAGAAATTTAATCCTGTGTTCATCAGGAAAAGTAAATACTGTAAGCTTAGTAATAGTTTTTTAATTCACTGTAATCCATTGCTTATTTTTTCCATTTCTGGTAATAGCTTTACATTGCCTAGCTTTATTTAGGTAAATTACTGCAACATTAACTAGAAATGAGAGAATTCAGTGTTTGAGCTAGACAATTCAGCTTCCTCCTACTTTCTATTTAGTGCTGAATAATCTGATATTTTCTTACCAAGAAAGCTAGGTAAGAGTATTCTTAGGGTCCAAAAAATTGAGTGATATTAAATGAGCTATACAGAATTCTGAAGAGTTGGATTTATCCTCAGCTAGATTATCCTTAGAATGTTTTATATGCATTCCATAATATTTACATTTTTTAACTACTCCATGGTTTTGTTACCAATTTTTAGTGCTATTATGTTAGTAGATTTTAAGCATTGATCTTTCCAGAATTGCAAAACAGTATGCTGTTTGTATGTACAGTGACTCAACAGAAGGCAACAACTTGATGATGATTCATTAACATATGCTACAGTTTGTAAAATTGCTGGTGATTTTATTAGAAAAAAGTCTTGATCCAACCCTGAAAGACAAACTTCTAAGTTTATAAGAGCTCTGTAGGCAAAGACCCCCAGCAGGATTTGTCTCACTTACATTTAAATTTCTTCATCTGTGGTGGTTGCCCTACACAAACTATTTCTGTTCAATAGAGAGAAAAATGTGTATCCATAGCATGGTTCATCTGACCAAATACGGATTTCCTCTTAAAAGAATTGCACCCTAGAAGTTGTAATTTTGAGTCTAGAGCGATGAACCAGGATGCTCATGCCTACACTGTGATGTATAAAAGCAAGCAGAATCCCTTGTTCCCTTCCCAGCACAAAGCTCCTGAACTTGTTCTTTCAACTCGTAAACAGAAGCATTGCTTCTCCTCCAGATCAGATTTCCCTTACCCCTCAATCCTCTGTTAACTTCTTTCTCAATGCTCAAAAACATGACTTGAAAACTCATTCATTCATGGATTTCTGAACTGGACGTGATGTTATGTTTCAGAATATTTTTATTCATTGGCCTGTGTCTGATGAGGAATACTCTGGCATTTGTGGATGCTAAAGCCTCAAGCACAGGATTCCTTCACAACACATTAGAGATGTTAATGTGAGCTACTCTAGTAGCGCTTTTACATTTCCAGTCACTTTCTAGTGAAATATCCAGTTCCATCAAATATATTTCATGTCCTTACTATTTGTGATAAATAACTCAGACAATTTTTCTGGACTCTACATTAGACTTTGCTCATCCTATAACCCATTTGGGAATTAACACCTGCTAAGTTTTCCTTTCCTTTGACTACTTCTATGATATAGCCTACAAAAAGCATTCAAAAGACATTTATAGACACATTACTGCAATGTCAGCCTGTTTTGGTATTCAATGAAGGTCTTTACTGAGTACATTGGTTCCATATCTGAGTTGGATCTTCTAAATCATTTTAACCTAAAATGTAACAAAATAAAGAAGAACTTGTCGTGGATTTTAGTGTCACCAAGATTCAATTATGAGTTCATAGTGGTGTTAAAGATCTGACAAGGGAATTTAAGGTGCAATTAGACAATAGATAAATAATTAAAGTTATGTTAGATCGGGAACCTCTATATTCCTCCAGGACAAAGACAACACCACAAATCCAGTGGTGGACACCTGGTAGAATTTTCTCTCTTTCTATGGTGTATTGGATTGTCTTATGTTAAACTTCATGGCTCTAAGAAAAAGTATGTGCTCATAAAAACCTTGCTGAACCAAAATTCTTAGACAAGCCTAAACACACTGGCTTGTGCTACTTGGGGGCTTCACTGTAGAATTTGCGCATCCTGACTACTATACCCATGGATTAGGCTTTCTGCCATAAAATGATTTCAAAATGGTCATTATCTATCTTAAACCTATTTTAAATCCAACAGGCTATTCTGTACTATCATTTTTAAAGGTGGGTGTTTTTTTTCACCTTTTGTGATACCTGATTATAACTTGCTCTTCAAAAATCAGAGGTAAACTGAGTAATTAAACTTGCGAATAAAGTTTAATTTAAAAGAACTTGCTTCAATTTGGCTTACTATCAAGATTCCTGTCCTTGATAGCATTCCTCTCATTTCCTCTTCCTTCTTTCATTACTAAAACTATTTTATCCAGTAAATTTTATCCAGTATCTGTGCCATATCCAGGGATAGTCAAAGGCAATTTTCTGAAGTTTTGCAGGAATACAGTGCTCAGAATTGTCTTGAAACATCTGTAGACCTGTCGTCTTTAGATGACAAAATGTTCCTATTGTCATGTCATTTTACTTCTCCCTGGTCAAATCCTTGCATATTAATTCCTGTGGCTGTACAAACTCCTCAGACGTACCTCTGTGAAGGTACATCTGTGAACTCTTCAGACGTACCTCTGCGAAAACATCATTCAGATAAGTGAGACTTGGACTATATTTGCCCAGCTCTAATTCATTAGATGATCTGTGAAAACAAAGCAAGAACAGCTACTTATTATAGGGAAGGCTAAACAAAAATTCTGGACTACTTCTGCTCTTTATCTGATGGTTTAAGTATGCCCAAGGAAAAGTAAAGAAGTGTTGATGAACAATTTGTCAGTTTTACAGCTTTATAATACATTATAGAGGAGACCAAAAGGTCCAAAGGATCCATGTAACAACTGGTATTTGCTTTAATATGGAGAAAGTCAGAAGAGCATCTTGGGGTGATGTGATCAGGGAGGTCATTGGAAGCTTATGCTAACCATTTAAGTTGTAAAATGATAAACAGAGAAGAAAACTACTCCTTAATGGGAACAAATCAACAAATGCCCAGCACTGTATGGAAAGTTGAATCCAAGATGGAACAGCTGCACATGGAAATCAGGCCATCAACCAGAACATGGAAACCTTGATCAGCTGCAGTGTCCTATTTCTGAGTGTCAGTGGTGCTGGTCACAGCTGGCTAGGGAGCAGTAACCTTACTTGGTGTTAGTGTGTATTCCAAACAGACTGTGTGTGTCATAAAACAGAAATGAGAAAACATAAAACCCACTTGTTTTATCTAGGCTGCTTAGTAAAATAAAATCTAGATTTTTATTTGTCACAGAGTTTCTGTTCTTGTGGCTTCTTCACCATTAAATTCCTGTGTGATATGTTTTCAGTCTTGTTCATGTAGTGACCATCAACATCCACACAGAGATCCACTTGTATCTTAATTCTTCACCGAACTAATGGTATTGCAAAGATTTTTAGGTCAAACAAAGTTACTACATCTATCGGTCATAATTTAGCTCCAGTTAAGAGTTTGTATTACACAGGTTCTGCACAAGTTGTGGAAAATCTTGTGTAATTAATAAACTGGGAAACAGAGGATGTCCACAGTAGAAATATCCAGAGGATGTTCAGAAGAAAAACAAAAGGGTAAAAGTGGGATATAGATAAGAGAACCTGTGAGAAATAAGTGAATATATAGAATAGTTAAACCATGTAAGTTATTACTTGTGATGAAAACTATTGTGCAGTAACCTCTGCTGAAGATGCACTTATGTCTAGGCTCTTAGAATAGCCCATGGTGAAATACAGTGTATAATTTACTAGGATTTTAGTGCAAGGAGCTACTCTGATCTTTCTCTCGATGTACCGATGTCATGAAAGAGGCTGCACACACCCCCTCTTGCTATTAGGGAATCCATGTGTTTTTATTCAATTTTGAATCAGAAGAAGAAAGTGAATTTGCCTGGAAAAGAAAATGATTAGCTGCAATTTGTTTACTCAAATTTATTACTAAGGCAAACTGTAATAAATGTTTTTGTAAATCTCTCATAAATTTTCAGTTGCCTTGAACCTATGGGCACTTAAGAATTTCCTCTTGTTAAATGTGTTTGTTTAATTAATTTGCATATCTTACATATATGCCATAAATGGTTGGCTTCCTTTTATTGGACACTGTGCTTTAAGCTTATTACTTTCCAGTGCAAAAGTGAAAGGTCATCACTCATAAGTTAAAAAGAAAGTGAAATGAAATTGATGACCCAGAGACATAATTTAAATGGAGACGGGGCAGAAAACCTAGTTCTGAAAGATACTTCATAAATAATTCATGAATTTTCTAGAAATAGTCCATGAGCTTTTTACGACATTTTGTAAGCCATAAAGTTTTTATTACCATGAGTTCTATACCGCAGAAGTTGTAGTCTGATATTGCAAACGTATAAAACATACAACTGGAAGAGTAGTAAATACAGAGAACTTTGCCCCACAGCATATATTGTCTTAATTTATGTTGTATTCTCTGGCATTTCTAATTAGCTGACACATTCAGCTTAGAACTTAATTGCAGATATCTTTGCTAACTAAGAAGGTAAAAAACAGATTAAAAGAAACAGCTACTTATGGAGAAAGGCTTGGAACTGATCAATATGCACTCAGATTTCATAAGAAATAGCAGATGCAATTAGTTTTCCAATTCTTTTCCTTATCTAGCATATCTAAAACCAGAGCTGATTTTGAAGCACTAACTCTCCACTTCGTTTTTTATCTTTTTGGATTGATTGTGATAATTCAAATCTTAACTTCTATTTCTTAACTATGACTGAGCAGATAAATTAAATAGTTTGGTGCTATGGCTGATTAAGCATAACATCCTTCTGACACAAATACTGTTCCAGTGAATTTAAAATGAAGTTCCTGCTAAAAGCCTCATGTAAGAATTCTTTGCCTATAAATATTTTTACTAGTGAAATTTGAAATTTAGAATGCTTGAAGAAATGAAACCGGAAAGAGAGGGAGAGAAAAACTGTACCATTTACCTTCTCCTTTGGTTTGCCCAGTTCCAGTAAAACAGAAAGAAGATAGTTCATTAAAAAAATGTTAGAATTACTAATACTTTCTGGAAGTAAAAGTAATAATACAGTATGCTCATTTGAGACAGTCAAAACTGGGAATTCTTCTTAGTCAGGGCATCTAATTTAAACTCAAAGATGATGGGACACATGTAGGCAGATTTGGATTGATGAACAGAGTTTTCCCAGATTTGCTTGCCTTGGGAATCCATCTTTTGCATCTCTCCCAATTTACTGAAGATCTCACACAATTTTAGCTGTAAAATTATACAAGTTCTCCTTTCTGTTTCATACTCTTGGCAGAAAATAAGCCAAACTTCCCATTTCAGGGATTAATAAGGAATTAAACAGTAAAAATGCAAAGATAGTATTCCAAGCTAGTATTCTCCAAGCCAATTTCCACTGAGTTATGTAGTGGAACCTTTACTTCTATAGACTCCCTTTTTCTTTTATTCTAATTAAAATACTTTAATATTTTTTTCTTGACCCAATCTCTATTGCTTTGATATTTTTTTCACTACAGAACATTTAGATTTGTGTTCCTGTTTGACTTAAACATAAATACATATACTCTGTCTACTTTAGTTGTAAAATCTATCACATGCAATACCAATAAACCACTTTAGAAGATTATGTTCCATATTTAACCAATGGAGATGGAAAGATATCTCCAGTTATATACAGCTAGATACAAATCTGGAAAAAATTCAGAGCATTGAAATTTGGTGTCTAATATTTGAGGTCACTGTCCTTCGAGTGTTCACAGTTCCCGTGTACACTCATGAATGTATTTTATACCTTATGCATTGTGAAAGAGTAATGCCTACCATTTTTAATACTCTTCAGACACTAGGGAAATCTTGTGAATCAATCTTTAGACTTCATTTCAATCATGGTTTTTAAGCATATTACTAAATTCACCTCTGCTAAGAAGAAAACTATAACCACATTCAGTGCTGCAGAGAACATGCCCCACACAAAAGAAGAAAAAAAGATCAATGCATCAACTTCTGAATTGTGACATTGACAAGGATAATATTTCATCTTTTTATGTTTCTTGTAGGTGAATTTTATGAAGGTTCTTTTGTTCATCACTGTTGTTTTCTTTACAGTGTAATTCTTTCTTCCTAGTACTGGCTGCTGAGTTCCTCTTTCCTCTAACGTAAATCAGAAACCTAGGTCTAGTGATACTCTATATCTTGCAGACCATCGAATGGCGTGTGATGTTTGGGCAGTAGAGAGGAGAAATAGTTTCATTTTCCACATTCCATTCTCAACCCACTGGCATAGCAGCAGATAGAGAGCTGTGCCTTTAAGGACGATATTCTTAAAAAATTAATGTCTTCATGTGATCATATGATTCCTATTGTAGGAACTGAGTAGTTTCTTATGTTTGGAAATAAAGCTGAAGTTCAGAGTGGAATGACTTACTTAGAGAAAAAACGAGTCATTGCATGCTGCCTGGGCAACTAAGAAACTCTCTGCTCTACAGAACAGAACTCTATTTTCTACCAAACAAGAGATATCAGGTAAAACAAATGGAGAAAGAATAGTAAGAAAGATAGAAGATGACAAGATTGGAGGTCAATCTTCAGTCTATCCAGGCTGATAGACAGACTAGATTTTCAAAAAGATATAAAAGAAAAAAAGTAAGTAATGTGAGAGGAAAAGAGAAAAATCAAAACAATTATCTGTCAAGGCAATGTGAGCCTTAAATATGTAAAGCTGCAGTCACAAGTAATGGGGAAGGCACATTGTGGAATGAGTAGAGTGGAGCAGAATTCAAATAGCCATGTATTTAACATTCTCTCCATCCAGCTGGAAGTCCATGTTCAGTGTAAGCAAAGCACAGTCAAATCCTCACTCCCAGTAAACACTCTTATCAAGATCTGACTCAGAACTACATGGCCTAAATCCACACTTTGAACTGTGAGGAGCTATCAGGAGATTGCTTTCCCCCATCCTTTCTTCCCCTTTTCCTGTTAGCATTCTTTTAAAATGGCAGTGCCAGAACATTATTCCCATACTATCTCAGCAATTATGTGTATAGTTTTAAAATCCTTGCTCTTTCTCACTGCTTTAAAGCAAATATTGACATGGCTATAGTGTTGACCGAGCAACTCATGTTCTATTACATGACTGATTAGGAACTTGCAGAACACATCCTCCATTAGTTTGCATTGGTTGTACCTAAATGCTCTGACTCGAATCTGTTTGTTTTACGAATAATTTTGTTTCAATGGATGAATTTGTCTCAATTCTGATTTTTATGTTCTCACTGTTGTTTGCCTTACTATCAGTCTTCTGTTATCTGGAAATTCTTTGTTACAGTATTTCCATCCCGGCCACTGCTAAAAATGTATTGATTCCCCTGGAGGCCAGAGAAAATACCTATGCGATAATGATTTCTCATTGACTTTGGGAAGCAGTAGCCAATTCTTAATCTATTTGTTTTAATATATACTGCATTTTATTCTGGAGGAGATTTTAAATCAGTATTACTCTTTTGTAATCAGCCTTACCAATGTCTTAAAAAAAGCTAAGTGTATCTCAGTTTATGTGAGCTGCTTTTGATGCTTGCAAAGAAGAAGGAAATGTCAAGAGAGTGCCTGCAAAAACATATACTAAAAATTATTAGAGATAAAATAGAAATTATTATGAAAAAGAGAGCAAAACAGAATAATTTGCAATAATGTCTGGAATAACCTATGGCTGAACACATGGATGATATCTCTTTGGTCAGTTAGAGGGAAAAGGTCAAATACTATCCAAGGAGAACACAAGATCTCAGTGTGAAATAAATTCATTATCATGTTTTTCGCAGAACTTACAGGAGATCATAGAATCATAGAATCATAAAAATAAAGAATATGCTAGTGGGAAAGATTAATGCAGAAATAAAAATAAATACAAATAATTTTCAGTACCAAGTCACAAATAAGAAGGAGTGCCTCTTTACAAAATATTCTGTCAAGCATTATTTTTTTCGAATATATATGCAATAGCATATGTAATACATACAGCATATGTAATATTTTCTCTGCTGTAAATGTCAAGAAAATGTTTAGAGAGAGGGCATAAAACTGGCAGATCTGTCAACTAGCTATTTATATTTGACAAGAAGGTAGCTTTTTTGTAGATGTTGTTAAGAAGCGTATTCTGTTCTCATTTTATGGATCTATTAAGATTTTCTTCCTAGTACCTGCCAAGGCACAAGTTTAAATCCTGCTGTGCATGCACATGAGCATTTGGATCCAGGGACAAGTGAATATGAGGAATGTGCAAAAGATGACTCCAAACTTATTGCCACCTCTTCTCCTTCTCTAGTCTAAACTGACAGTTCTTGGAGGACTATTGTGATGTCTCTTTCAGGAAATCTCCTGATCTATTGCTGAGAAATGGAGCTGAGATTTTAAATTATAAAATAGAACTGCTCATAAAAGTGTGTTGATGATAATTAAAGAAATGTTGTAAATGTCAATGAAACAGCAATGCATAAAAAGGGTCTAGAAGATTAGAGACTTGAACATAAAGTAACAAAAGTAATAAAAGTAACAAATGAGATTTCATCTTGAAAACAAGAATGTCGGACATAATTATCTACTCTAAAACATTTCGGTATGAAAATAAAAGATGAAAAACATTTTGAAAGAAATGAATGAAAAGATGTTGAAAGTCTGTAGAGTACATGTACAAGTAACATACATTAATAATAGAAGAAAAGGATAGCATGCTTTTGGAATACTGTAAAGGTACAAAATTCTATCATAAAACTCAAACTTTCTCCTCCTCTTTTTTCTGGAATGATACTGACAATTTAGACAGAGTTCAGAGTACAAGACAGCAATCAGTATCAGGAGACAAGAAGCAATGTCTTCTGAGGAGGTAACCTAAAGAAAACAGTAAGATTTCATCTCAAGTACAAATATTTAGGAGACTGAATTACAAGGAGAAAGTGGAATAAGTTAAGCTGATAAAGTAAGGCTAATTAGGAGTAATGGACCAAAACGAAGGGAATAAGAAAATTAAGTGAATATCATAAAGCATTTCTTGACAGAAATCTTAACCTCTGGGCTAACTTTCTAAGATAGCTGTAGAAGCCAAATTGCCTAAGACTGCTCTGAACAAAAAAAAAAACCACACATTGGTAGTGTGATACACTAGATGAATTAGTGTAGTGTTCTTTTTTCTTTGCTCTCTGATGATTTCAGTTTTCATAATTTACTATCTGTTTATGGTAGAGTTTTAAAAAAACAAAACACCCTTCAACATTGCACGTTACTCATCATAGCATTAGGAAAAAAAATGAAGAAGATAGAGGAGAATAAATTGACACAGCAAATATCCAAATGTACTTGTTTTGATTATAGTTTAAACAATAAAAGACAATAATAACAACCTGCTTTGATTAAAATTCTGGATACTTGAAGTAACCAGTGTTACATGCTTACATCAAGAAATAATTGATACAAAGGTATCAAAACAGGTAAGGCAGTATGGTATTAAACAGAAAGCAAATGATTTCATGGTCAGTATATACCACTGAAACTGACTTCCTACAGATGCCTGCTTTTTTTTTCCTTTAGAAACCAACATCTTAGCATCTTCAGGTTGCTCCGTGTTTGCAATAGTCCTTTATTTTATTTTATTTTATTTTATTTTATTTTATTTTATTTTATTTTATTTTATTTTATTTTATTTTATTTTATTTTATTTTATTTTATTTTCTAAATTTATTATCCTGTCTTTCCTGAACCTTTTCTCCTTCATACCTACTCTTTCATTCTCCCTTGGCCACATCTGATCCTTGATCACATTTCTCTAGTTCCTCACTTCTTTTCTAATCTTCTTCCGGTAATAGCAATAAACTCCCTTCCCCTCCCATTATCCCACTTGCCACAATTAGAGTTTTGTTCTCCTGAGTGGACCTAGTTATATTGCTGCATTGCAAAGGCTAATTGGGCAGCTAGAACAAAGGTATGTTACTTGGTCACTTGGCTGCTATCAAATTCAGTAGGTAATAAGTGAACTTTTCATGCCTTTCTCTCAGCAGGTTCATTACTTTGGACATCTCTCTTCTACCTCGTCACTTACATTTGTGACGCTGGTAGAACCTTATTATCTTTCAGATCTTTACTCTGGATTAAATAGTCACTCTCATTTATCATGAATGGAAAGGCAGATGGAGTGACTGAAAGAAGAACAATAAGTAGATAATAGAGATAGCATAAGAGCTTGCATTTTTATTCCATAGTTTGGGTAAATTACATCAGTGTATTAAATTACATATGATGAAATTTGCTACAGTGAACATTAGGAAAAGAACTTTGTTGTTAACACCCACCTAAATAATATAAATAACATAGGTAGGGGATACTATAGCTTCAAGGCTCCATGAGCCATTTAGGGGGAAAGCTTTTCAGGATGATCAGTCCATCCTACGGTTAATGCATGGAAGATGATACCTCATCTCACCCCAAACCTTTTAAGCAGTGAAGCCTACCCCTGGCATTCAGGTGTTCCCCTCAGACGAAGGGTTTGTTGGTGAGTGGACTACATCATAATAGCAGCATTTCAAGGTGTGTATGTAAGTGTGTGTGTATGTGCATGTCTCCACCTTAGGGTTATGACAGCAGAGGGACCTTTGTGCTTTCTCAGTTCAGAAAGCTGTCTCTTTATGTCTTTTTGACTAAGATTATGGTACAAGAGACAGTGTTTTATGGCAAGCTCTCTTAAAACATGAACATTAAATGCATATGAGTCATCATGTATCATTATATAATTTAAGCAGAATACCAGTATAAGCTACACAGTATCTGTGTGTGTATATATATATATTTTTCTCAAGAGGTGTTTGTTTTATGAGTGACAACACTGTGAATAAAGCTTTTTTGTCTATGCAGATTATTACTTATAGTGTAATTCATTCTACTGATAAGTGTCTAAGAGATATGGATCATGAAGAACTCATTTGACGCACACATAGATATTGCCAACATGCATTCCTGTAGGAATTCCACTGTAGTGCAACATCAGGTGTTCCATTAGATTGTAATATTTTGTTTAAATCTCATGCTTTCTTTTGCATAGTTAAATGAAGCAAATCCTGTGTTTGCATTGGAAAGAATTTAATTCCACAAAAGAAAAAGTAGACTTCTAAGGTAGCAAAATAAATATTTTAGTTTTTATTATATTGAATACTTTTTAAAATGGTTTGGGGTAACATTCTATTGTATTAACTGCACTTAGTGATAATATTCATAGATTTACTTTAGATTATATATACAACTGCTGTAGGTTTGTGGGGGTCTGAGTTTTTTTTAGTTAAAAAATCTGCAAAAGGAGAATAATTTCCTATTCCAGACTTAAAGTCTAATTCCCCAATAATTATTTCTAATAAAATTGTTGCAATATCATCCATACAAAATTCTGTTGTCAGGAAAACAGTAGGCTCTATAAATTAGAAGGTACAATTACAATAATTTACTGTCCCAATTTGCTCTAATAGATAATGTATTGACGGGTTCTGTTTGAAATTTTTTCCTTGTAGGCTGTTAAAACAATTTATATTGCAATATTCCATTTTATTTGACCATTGTAAGATTAATGACAATATCACTGTGTTAATAGAAAATTGCTGATTTTAATTCCATATGGTCTTTTAAAAACTTAGTCTTAAATACAAGTCAATATTCAATTCAACTGAAAACAGCATTCTTGGATACTCTATTGAATGAAATTTGTTCCTGATAATTCTTACAGCAGACACTTTATTAAAACAGTGGAAGTAACAATATAGGCCCCGTAACAACACCTACAGACACATGTACTGAAAGAAGTCTTGCTAGGATGCAATTCCTTTTGTAATTATTTCCTATGTATATTTTCACATGGGAACAATGCATAAATTTCTCCAACGCAAAACCAAACATTTGGTTGTTAATTATAGGTCTTCCCAGAAAGTATAACTCTAAAGGAATTGATTAGGACCCCTGAGTACTTTAGGGTTCTTAAGCCCAGCACAACTCTTCCTGTCAACCTCTTAAGAAAGACAGAGTCTTCATATGCAGTTGGCCAATCTTCTGTAGATTCCTTGGAGAAATACATGGAGAATCAGGTGGAAAGGATAAAATGTCTTCCTCACAGTATATACTGGTAGTTTTACTCTTAAGAAGTCTATCATGAGGAAGCTGTAAGAAAAAAAGGAATATTTGCAGTGCCTGGAGCCCCTCTTCCTTGGTTCCATAAAAGAGAGCTGAATATGTATTACCAAAGAGCATGCTATGTGAGAATCACGTTACCCTACTGTTCTTTTTGGCAAATACTCTTGGTCTAAAATGCACTTAGTAGGTTACCCCTGGTATTATCTGCATGAAGATTAGTCATCTCCTTTAGAACTGGAGATAACTGGCTCATCAGATTCTTCTTCCCATGTTTGCACTGTGCATTTGTCACACTGCAAGCAGTGTCACATAATGAATACTATCTGCTTTTTCTTTTCTAATTATTACCAAGGGTTTGATTTTCATCTGTTGTCACATTTATGTTCTGTCTGCTTGTCTTCACTGAACTGGAGTATAATTACCCTCATTGCACTAAGGGTTAAGAAGCTTAATGAAGAAGTGACCAAATATATTATTTTAGCAGATACATTTTGCCTGATTGTCTGGATTGCACCGAATATGAAGCTAACATTTACATATTGCCAGGTGTAGGGGTGGCATTACTTAACATCAGCCTCATTCTCTGAGCTGTAACATGGCTACAGCTTTCAGCAACTAGTGTTTCTGTAAGCCTGAGGCTACTTAAGAGTTGTAAAAAATGTCTTTCAACAGAGAGAATGCCGGTTTCCCTGAAGGAAAAAACAAAAGGAAAAAAAAATGAAGAAAATATTCATTACTCATTCTTGGAAATTCTTCTTCTATTTTAATATTTACTCTATTGAAAGATTGTTATGCTTTATTTTGTCTACTGCCTTTCAATTTCTGTTTAGTGATCACCATTTTTTAGATTTAGTTAATAATTCTTTTTCATCCTATAACAAATATTTTTAAAGTATTTTAGCTTTCTGTTTCCAAGCATGTCAGTTCTTTCCTCCAGGTATATCCTCCTTTTCATCAAAGCATTGTGGAACCTTTAGGTCACTTAAATAGAGAAGTTATCTTTCTTCAGAAGCAGAATTTTGAGAAATTTTCCCCTTTCCAAAAGAAAAAGGAAAACGGGCAGAGAAAAAGTAGTTTTGTAGTAAGCTTCTCCTCAGAAATAGGGTGGGATGAGAGGTCAGAATTTTGAGAGGATAAATAAACATTCTTCTCTGGAGCAGGACTCCAGAGAGAAGCTCTGTAACAGAGGAGAGACTAAGAAAAAGACATCTTTAAGGATGGTTGCTTGTTTTTCTGATAGTATTTTTTCTCACTGCTACCTAGATGGATCCTTAGTGTTGTTAAATTTGCTATCATCTACTAAATCTGTTGACAGTAGTCAACAGAAGTACTGTTGATGACACTGATCAATGCATGACTAGCCCTGTTTTTTCTTTAGATTTTTCTGTTTTTCAAATTTGATGTTTTCCTTTTTGAATGCTTGAGGTATTAATGATTTCTATCTCAGCAATCCTACTTCTGCCTGTAGTTTTACCTTTCATATGTTTCTGCAGACTTTCTCACAGCATTTTTCTCACAACTCAGCAACTTTCTTAGAAGTCTGACTCAATGTACAGCTGTGCCATTTCAGTGCAGGGCCTTGGATCCTTCAAACACAGACACTCCTGCTCCAAAGAGAAGATGGAGAGGGGGAAGGCCACAGAAAAGGTTGAGAGAGAGAGGATTAGGGTGTTAAACAGAAGCTGAATGTGATAACTTCTCAGATCCAGGCAGTGAATTCTGCTGTTCCTCACTGAAAAACGACAGTGCTTTTTGTCAGAGTGCTTCTTGGATGTAGCACTGGAAGACAGAGAAGAAAAGTTTCTTGTGCTGCCAAATCTGACTTTTAGAGTAAAATAATTCAGTATCCCAAACAGCTGGAAAGAAAGCCTCCCTTTTCCTGACTCATGGATAGGAATATCAGCTCAGCTAGCTAGGCGAGCTGATGTGAAATCATACAAATTTACTTATATATAAATATCTGACATGGCTGCTATCTCATCCAGCTTTTATGAAAAAGAAGATTATTGAAGTTAGTTCCATTTTTTTTCTAATTCTATGAATTAGTTTCTCTCTGTTTATTGACAGGTATAAAACCACCATCTAGATTCATAAAAGGAGAAAAACTCAATAATATTTCTGTAATGATTTAAAACTGTTTATCCACTTTCAAGCTTACAAAACTAGTGCCAAAAGAGGGCAAAGAATCTATTTCATTTAACGATTTATAGAGTTATCTTGTGCTTGGTGCTTGTCATACTGGAAATTACCCTGTTAACTGATAGAGCTTCCCATCAGAGAGAAAGACGCTGGAAAAGGGATGCTGCAGAAGCACATGTTCTCTTAAAGTAGTTAATACTGCCTGACTGTAAAGATAAAGGGGATCTCTGTCAAGCACCTTGAACTAGAAACTGATTAAAGAACACGACATCATTCTTTCCAGTTTTCCTGTTGTAAAGGTTGGAGTTTCTGAGTGAAAATCAGGGCCTTATACAGAAACTTTTTTTTTTTTTTTTTCTCCTCAAGGATAGATTGAAGCGCTTTGCCATTCATCTTCATGAAAAGGAGAAGGACTCTATGAGGGAAGGAAACTATGCTGGCTCCTTTCCTGCTATAGAAAATCAATAGTGATGCCCAGAACCTTACAGTAATCTCCACCCATGTGCTATCTCCTAATAGCTTACTTACAGACTCTATAAAACAGCTGTGATGAGGGTAGTCTGATAGCTATGCTACATCTGAAGTCCCCGAAGAATACATAACTGGATTTTTGAAAATTTTGCACAGTTAGCAGACCACAAATTCAAATCATTCTGTGACCAAAATGATGCCAAACATTATTTAATTGATTTCCTATTTATATGAGCAAATGCACTAAAATTTCACACTTGTATTTTAGTATGCTGAAAATACATTCAAATTCCAAGAAAGTGGTCCTTTGTAAGTATTTTCTGTGTTTATCAATAAATGGTTTTCACGATAAAAAGAGTGATTTTTCTTATACTGGCCAGACCAGAAACAAAAGAAAAGGAAGCTAATTTTGTGCATGTTTAAAAATAGCTGCAATAGACATTTTATGCAACTAGTATTTGATTACTGTAATTGTATTCAAATCTGGGCTGGGCAGCCTGAGCCAAGGACAGGAGGACAATTTATTTAGAGAATATGGTCTCTAAGAGACCAAATAAGTTTTATACTGTTTGCGAAGTCTGAATTAAATATAGGATTAAGAAAAAAGCGATTGCCTGCCATCCCTTTAACATCTTCTCCATGGGCAAATAAAAAACTGTCCCAAATATAAATTTGAAACAAACTAAAATGTACCCATCAGTTTACAGTTTACATCCTTTCTTCTTCAAAGGGTGTTGAGAGTAATTATCTTTTTCACTAGATCTGTTGCCATAGAGTTTTCTTTTCACTTATTATTAGACACGCATCACCCTCCACTGATTCTCCAGAATGATAAGGATATGTGACATCTTGAAGAATCGATTTTATTCCTATTCCAAATATTATAAATGTCTGGAGTACTGCAGATTTATTATTGTATTCAGGCCTATTCTGAATGATATGTGTATAGGTGTGCATATGATGAATCATTTTCCAATGCTTCTCCAATGCATTTCCAATGCTTCTAAAAGAAACAACAAATCCAAATCCATAACTTTTATTTATTGTGTCCCCTGAGCCATTTGAGCAACATACAAGTGAAAGGCAGGAAGGTGCTGCAAAAGATGATCTAATCCAATCCTCTACATTAAGGCTGCATCCATACAATTACTATCAGAAACATTCGACAAGTCTTCACTTTAAAAATGTCCCGGGAACAAGACTAGGATTCACTCTGCCAGTATTTTGTTACTCTTTCCATCACAGATTTTTTTTCCATATCATTCCGTAAGCCTTCCCTTCTATCTGTCATCAGAACCTATGCTTTGTCAGCCTTTGTGCTGAGGAAGTACGGCTGTGCTACTCATGCTCTAATATCTGATTTAATAGTAGGGAATGGGAAGTACAATTTCTGCCAGAGTAAGAGAGTTCATAACCAGATAGCCCCATGAGGGATTCACCTGCCTGAGCACATCTCATCTACTACTTGTAAATGCCCTAATATTTTATGAGACACCTGCAGATGCTTGAAAGATAAAATGCAGAAATTGGGAAAGACCTGCAGCTTTCTGAGTGGCAACTGGGGACCAGGCAGGATATCATAAGGTGCATAAAATGCCCAGATAGTAATTTTTAGAGAACTGAAAGTTTCTAAAATTGTCGATATATGAGGCTGAGAATCTAAGTTAATGAAAGATGACTATTTTTTCAGGAATTTGGACTACACTGACTGATTTGTTCCTTTCCATTAATTTTAGTGGAAACCTAGATGCTTAGCCCAGTTACAGATAAGAATATTTTATTTATTTAAATTTATGTGTGATTTAGATGAATCCCACCCTAAATGTCCAAATACCAATCCCGTAGGTGTTAGTGAGCATGTAGGCATCTAGCTCTTAAGACTGCTGTCTAAGACTCAACTTTAGTGTAAATCCTAAAGTAGATTCTTCAGCTAGGGAGTATATTTCTTATATTACAGGACTCTTTAATATATGAGTGCCCAAAGAAGCCCAAAGCCAGTTATAGCCCATATTAATCACAATTGAGAATGAATACTCTTGGTGGTGGCCAGTGACAGGACACAGGGTAATAGGTATAAATTAGAACACAGGAAGTTCCTTCTCTGGAAGAACTGCTTGCTGTGAGGGTGACAGAGCCCTGGAACAGGCTGCCCAGAGAGGCTGTGGAGTCCCCTTCTCTGGAGATCTTCCAAACCCACCTGGATGCCACCCTGTGCCACGTGCTCTAGGTGTCCCTGCTGGAGTGGTGCCGGGGTTTGGACTAGATGATCTCTAGAGATCCCTTCCAACTTCAACCATTCTGTGATTCTGTAATACAGGTAATGTTTTCAGTCAGTCTTCAACTGGACCATGGAAAGTCAGTATTCAAAACCTGCTTTGGTTGGAAAGGAACATGAGCATGGATGTAGACTTTCTGAAGCAAGTGCCTAAATATCAACAGGAAATTCAACCATTTCCATCTGAAAATAAATAAATAAATAAATGGCCTAGTATTCACATGCCTTCAAATAGAAAATATGTATCTAAATGATTGCTACAAATCATCTAAAATAAAAAGATGACTTATGAAAATAATAAAGCCCAGTCTATTGAGCCTTTTAAACAGCTGGTGTTAAAACCAAGCCTGAATTAAGAAGAATTCTATGCTATTTTGTCCTGACCATAATAGTCTGTTACATAAATTTTGAGAACAGTGTTTAGTTAGTGCTTTCCTCAATGATAGAGCTCACCTTCAAAAAAATACAGCAACATACTACAGAGATTCTTTAGACAATGGGTATGAAGAATATGCAGAATGTGTTTTTTTCCTGTAAAGATTTTATAGTTTAATAGAACTAGTTGTCCTTAAGTTGTATGAAAGCCTGTACATAATTTCTCTAAAGAAATCTTCTAATAATTTTAAATGTAAATTATGGAAGTCTATTTATGCTTGACTCCTTAGATAATGATAGAATTTGTAAGAATGATAGGAGATGCATCTTTGCAGGTAAAAATGACTCTGAGCCTAACAGTTTACTGAAGAAAAAAAAAAGAGTTTTACTTATAAAGATTCCTAAACAGAGCAATTTTTAAGCCTGGTACGGTCCCTCTTATACCTTTACACTATATAAAAACTTACTTACAAAACGCCCCACTAATCTACCCTTTTTGCAGGCTTTTTATCAGTATGGTTGCCGAGAGTATAACTGTAGATTTAACTCCAGATATATAGAACTAGCCTCTGTCCTGAGCTGGTGATGAGAGATGTAATGAAACTTAGGCTTGAATCTTACCATATTTAACAACTAATAATTAATAATCTTTTCATCTTCATAAACTGAATGAAAGAAAAAAAAAAGGCATAATTGCATAACTGTGGCCTACAGAGGCAGAAAAAGATGTCAGGAGGTGAACATCTCCCAGTCTTCAATGTTGCAAACTGCAAATTCTCCCTTTACTTTGATATTATATACGGAAACAAGAATAAGTTGTGTGTGCTTCTCTTCTGTGATGGCTCATAAAAGTTAAACTAAAACTATGTAATACGCTATTTTTATGTTTAAAAGCATTGCAAAGATTATTAATTGTGTGTAATTCAATAATTTCAGAGTTTTTGTAAACATTTAAAGTTTTTTAAATCATAAGATTTTACAGAACTTTCGAAATAATTATACGGAGTGCAAGAAAAGGATTTTGTTTTCTTACATTGTAAATTGTACAGACTTGTATTCCTGTTAAAGAAAATCTCCAGTTGAAATTAACCATTCAATTAGTTTGTCCAAGAGTCCTACAGATCCCTCTATAGGCACCTGAGAAGTGAAATTATGAGCAAAACTCAGTTCTGTGTGATTTCAGCAACTATTGTCTATATGTATTATTCATGTACATAATATACCCTATATGGATCTTTAACTTCAGTTAAAGCTTTATGGTCTTTTCAACTTGTATTCCATTTTTTTTTCCTTAACCTGTTGAAAATAGTCATATTGGTGTATATAGTCATACAAGTGCAGAAACTAGGGAAGTTTCTGTTCACTTTTCAGTGGCTGACAAAAAGATAGCTAAAATAATACTTTTGCTTATGAAATTTAAAAATGTTTCTTGATAGTTTCATGTTGAATTTGGCCAGAGTTAGAGGCAGGCATGCCTGGAAATAGAGATCATGCAACAATAGAGCATTTCCCATCAGGTGAAATGAAGTGTGTGGCACACGTGAAAAGGCTTACAGGAGAACAGGAATGTTACAGTGGTCTTCATTTCTCCCTACCCTTTATCAGCAGCTATCTCTGTGTTGCATATAGGCTACTTCATATCCAGCCTGCACACAAATGACTACATATATTTAGTTATAAGAAATAACTTAATATCATAGAATGAATAGATTGTCTCTAGAAGTTTAGGCAAGCTAGATACCCATAAATATACGGGCCCAGATAAGATGCACCCAAGAGTGCTGAGAGAACTCATGGGGGTTATTGCTCAGCTGCTCTCCATCATCTTTGAGAGGTCATGGAGAGCAGGGGAGGTGCCAAAGGACTGGAAGAAACCAGTGTCACTCCAGTCTTCAAAAAGGGCAAGAGGGAGGACCTGGGAAACTACAGGCTGACCAGCCTCATCTCCATCCCTGGAAAGGTGATGGAGCAGCTCATCCTAGAGACCATCTCTAGGCATGTCAAGGAAAAGAAGATGATCAGGAGTAGTCAGAATGGATTCACCAAGGGAAAAATGTGTTTGACAAACATGATAGCCTTCTACGATGGGATGACTGGCTGGATGGAAAATGGGAGAACCATGGATGTTGTCTACCTTGACTTCAACAAGGCTTTTGACACAGTCTCCCATAATATCCTCATAGGAAAGCTGTGGAAGTGTGCGTTGGATGAGTGGACAGTGAGCTGGATTGAGAACTGACTGGATGGCAGAGCTCAGAGGGGGCTGATAAATGGGACTAAGTCTAGTTGGAGGCCTGTAGCCAGTGGTGCCCCCCAGGGGTCAGTACTGGGCCCAGTGCTGTTCAACTTGTTTCTCAATGACTTGGATGAGGGGACAGAGTGTACCCTGAGCAAGTTTGCAGACGATACCAAACTGGATGGAGAGGCACACACCCCAGAGGGCTGTGCTGCCGTTCAGAGGGACCTAGACAGGTTTGATAGTTGAGCAGAGAGGAACCTCAGGAGGTTTAAGAAGGATAAGTGCAGGGTCCTGCACCTGGGAGGAATAACCCCAGACACCAGTACAGATTATGGGTTTGACCTGCCAGAAAGCAGCTCTGTGGAGAAGGATCTGGGAGTCCTGGTTGTCAACAAGTCAACCATGACTCACCAATACACCCTCATGGCCAAGAAAGCCAGTGGGATCCTGGCCTGCAGCAGGAGAAGTGTTGCCATCAGGTCAAGGGAGGGGATCCTCCCCCTCTCCTCAGCTCCAGTGAGGCCACACGTGGAGTACTGGCTGCAGTTCTGGGCTCTCCAGTATAAGAGGGATGGGGAACTTCTAGAAAATGTCCAATGTAGAGCCACAAATGCAGGGACTGGAGCATCCATGTGATGAGGAATTACTAAGTGAGCTAGGCCTATTTAGCCTGGAGAAGAGAAGACTGAGAGGAGATCTGATCAATATGTATAAGTAAGTACCTGAGGGGAGAGTGAAAAGAGGATGGGGCCAAACTCTTCTTGGTGGTGGTGAGTGATATGACAAGGAGCAATGGGTACAAGTTGAAACACAGGAAGTTCCATCTCCATATGAGGAAGAACTTATTTGTGTGTGGGTGACAGAGCCCTGAACAGGCTGCCCAGAAAGGCTGTTGCATCTCCTCCTCTGGAGATCTTCCAAACCTGCCTGGATAGGATGCTGTGCCACATGCTCTGGGTGTCCCTGCTTGAGCAGGGGAATTGGACTAGATGATCTCTAGAGATCCCTTCCAATCTCAACCATTCTGTGATTCTGTGTGCTAGCTTGCTTTTTCTAAATGGGAGAGCTTATAATAACTTTGATGTATGTCAGTATTCTTACATATAACTATTTCTGATTATATTTTATTTTGAAACTCTATATGCTTTGTATCCCATTTAATTATCACAAGAGATGTCTGGATAACATAGTGGCAGCTAGTAGCAAAGGGGAAAACCATTAAAAAATTCTCAAAGACAACATTAATTAAGAACAGGAAATACTTATTAAACCAGCAAAATCTTTAAAGTTAGTAAAAGTGTTATAGCTACAAGTATCATAGTCATGTTTTCTAAAATACTGTGAAGCAAATATTTTCTGACAATGTTAAATAAAGATGATTGTGTCAAATATAGGAGTTTAAGCAAAGGTTTAAAATTGTTTTTCAATTTACTGAAGCAAAGCTATACAATATACTACACTAATAACAAGCTATTCTCTTCTTCCTAAATATTAGATTGCTGTACTTTTTGCCAATCTGACTGCAATTTCTTTATGTGGGACTGATTAGTTTAACAAGTATTTTCCAATTGATCTCTAGAGAAAAATTTAAGGCACAAAAATATGCAAGGCCAAATTATGGATGAATACAAGAATTAGAAAAGCTGCCTCGAAATTGTGTATATAAGATGGATAGAAGAATCTCTTCCTGAAGGAAGAAATATAACTTCAGCTGTTTTCAACCTAGACTTTCAGGCTTGTGGAGTAGAGATTGTCTTTGCCAATGGACTTTATCAGGGAATTTAAATTGCTGCAGAAAAGGGAAATGCTATTTAATTGAAAAGCTATTATTTTCTGTGCGATAAGTCTTTTGTCCAGTCTTCCATATTTGAGTATATGCGCTAGGGAAATACCTTTTTCTGTATGTACACCAATGCGTGTGGTATGCTTCACCAATGCGTGAAGCATGGGGGAATAAGCAGGACGACCTGGAGATCTGTGTGTGGTCCCAGCGTCATGATCTCATTGGAATCACCGAGACATGGTGGGATAGCTCACACGACTGGAGCGCTGCCATGGAAGGCTATGTGCTCTTTAGGAAGGACAGGCTGGGAAGGAGAGGTGGTGGAGTTGCTCTTTATGTGAGAGAGCAACTGGAATGCATGGAGCTCAACCCGGGAGTGGATGGTGAACGAGTAGAGAGCTTGTGGGTAAGGGTTAAAGGGCAGGCTAATGTGGGAGACACTGTGGTGGGTGTCTGCTACAGGCTACCTGACCAGGACGAGGAAGTAGATCAGGCCTTCTATAGTCAGCTGGGTATTGCCT
The DNA here is from genome assembly GCF_000705375.1 of Tinamus guttatus. Next base: position 377,260 of record NW_010579867.1, on the reverse strand, counting down.
CATGGTCACAGGCCCTGGTTCTCATGGAGGACTTCAGCTACCCCGACATCAACTGGAAGGACAACACAGCCAGGCACAAGCAGTCCTGGAGGTTCCTGCAGAG
>NW_010579867.1:349804-363445 GCF_000705375.1 Tinamus guttatus | reverse complement strand
CTCAGAGTATTTTCAGATTCAGAGTACTTTGACATATATCATTTTTCCAATGAAATCTGGCAATAGAAGATTTCAGAATATTCTTGTAAATAATAAGTTGTCATTTGTTCATACCGCATGCCTATCCTTTACCTTCTTTTCAGTTATTTAATATGAGGGTCATTGTATTTGAATCTGGGTGAGAGTAAAAGGGCTTACTCTTCCTGCCAAGAAAAATATTAGTTTTGTACATTGTTTAACAACTGCATCCAATTCCAAATGCCACCAAACAGCTATTAAACAGCAAGCCCCTTGAACAAAAACTCATTGGTGCATAACATGCCTGATTAGATGCACTCTTTTCTGAAAGGGCCATTATTCTTAGTAGGCATATTTCATTACTGTTAATCTGAGTCTGAGTCCATGCGCCCATAACCTAAGAATTCCATCTGAATTGTCTAATGTTATCTAGCTAACCTTAGTACGTGGGTTACTAGTACATGAGAGAGATACCCTGTAAGGTATGTGGGTTGTATGGAGGCGTTTGTGAAAGCTGAAGTACTGTACTCAGTGTTCTCTGTTAATACTTCTTAAAACTAACATCAATTGCGTCTAGGAAGGAAAATGTTTTACTATTTAAAAGCCTACTTTATATTTCTATTCAGTTGAGACAAAGCAGTATTCTCAATAGTTTCCAAGCAACGCATCATTTTCAATTACTGCTTAGTATTGGATTCTGTCCCTGGATTACTGAATGCTTTCTACTTTAGTCATTCTTTGCCGTTTTCAAAGAGGAACACAGTTGTATTACTGTGATAACCCAATCTGATGCATGTTGTTTGTCTACATCCTTCAATAAACAATATCAATACAATATGCTTTATAAAATAATATCAGATATGATGAGCTATTTCTCTGCTGACAATAAATTACTTTCATCAATTGAGAAGAAAGACTTTTTACTTTTATTGGATCCTTGATTTAAGTGTATTTCCTGATTTGTTAATGAGCAAATAAAGAAAAATCTCTGCAGTTGATTTTATTGAGCCAACCTCACTCCCTAAGACAATCTTATTAGCAATTAGAGTTGTATGTAGAGTTGTAAAAAAAACTACACTTTGCTCACATTTAAATTTTGATAAATTAATTTAGAACCCTGTTTAACCCCCTGTTTAAAAAATGGCTTCCGTGCAGTACTAATGTTGAGAAATAATGCACAAAGAGCTAAGAAAGGTAGATTCCAGGGTTAAAAGGTCATTTTCATCTCTTCTTATATTAATTCACCCAGTGCATGATTTATAGAAGTTGCACATGTATATTTCTGTATCCACCTGGTAGTAGAGGCTTCCCTTCACTCCACTACTTTAATCCTCAAAGCAGATCAAATTGACTTAATTAGCTGAGTGCTGGTTAGGTATGTGAGTGAGTGCTGTGATTTTTACTCCTCTGGAAATTTTTAACTTCTTCAGTAATTCAGTGACCCAACAGACCTTATGTGCCAGAGGCACATTATTATTTATTTAGATCAGGAGAAATGGTCATTGTTAGAGAGAGCTGTACTTTAAAGTGGGGTCTTAGTCACACGTTTCGTAGCCTTAAGAACCTTTTACTTTGTCATGTGCAGATTAGATTTGTTCATTAATTTTCTTAACTTTGCTTCTTGGTTTGATTTTTTTTTATATTTCTCATTGCAGTAGAAAGTCTACAGAGAGTAGAAAGTCTTTCAGATTTAGACCATCAGAATAAAAACATAACATTTGGACAAGTTGACTGGTCTTCTATAATTAATATATAGAAAAAGTCTGTCATCTTTAAAAGGTCAATCATTTCATATATATAGACAATTATCTTGGCATGGAGGTGCCTATTTCTTCCTGATTTAGGAGAGAACCCAAGGGCTTTATTTAACTACCTAAGAAAACGCACCCAGTGCTATAGATATGTAGTAGTGTGTCATATTTGCCAATTTTGTCAACTGTAATTATTTTCACATGATCTGGCAGATATGACGTAGAACCCTGAAGAATCTTCCATTGTTATAGACAGGCTTTTTGATGACAAACCCTCTATATTACAGCATCTCCAATGGCTCTGTACATCCATGACTAATCATTTGAAATGAACCCATAGTAAGTTGATTTTTTCTTGCATATACTTAAGAATACTTAGACTGAGATTGGTCTTTATGCCTCAGTTTTATATACAGAAAATGGAAGATAATCATTCATCAGAAATTGCTGATTAGATAAAACAACCAGGAGTATAAAGAGAAAGAGAAGTACCAAAGTATATTCTGTTTCAGCATATCTCAAAAATTAAGATGAAGGTTCCTAACATTGAAATCAAAATTCAAAATTCAGAATTGGTACTTGTGACAATCGTCTGCCTGAGCTTGTGCAGACAGTTAAAATAATAATTAGTCCTACATTAAGAACATCTAGGGTGTCTGTATATTTGTCAAAAGACAAAGTTTAACAAGTTTAACATTAGAAATCATTTAAATGAATGAGGAGACACTGGGGCCATATAAATCCTAGACTTACTTACATAAGCATGCTGTTTCCTGCATGATTGCATAACAAAAGCACTGTACTCAAACCGTATATCCCAAAGGAGGTTTAAACCCACAGTGTATGCTTTATAGCCCATTAGACAAATGAGGATGCACAAAGAACTGGAATTCCTTTTAAAACTTGATAAATAACAGAAAGAAAAGAACATCTAATATATTTATTAAAATTATATCAGTATACTCTTTGTGACATTCTATTTTAAGGATGATGTTTTTAGGCAATATTGCCTACTTCCTTGTAGCATAAAATGTATTTTGTTAAAAAACATTGACTTGCAGAATTTTATTTGTGTTTATGAGAAGCTTTCTTTGAGGCAGTTCTTTGCCACTGTCACTTTATCCCTTGTCTATCAAGTTTGTGTGTTGTGTGTTTTGTTTATGGTATCTATTTGTTATCCCATTTCCACTGGAAAGGTCTCCTAATACTGCAGACATACTCACTCTCCATGTGTTGCTACAGAGCACTGTAATAAAACACAGTGAATTACATGTGTCTTCTCTTACAAAAGAAAAAAAATGAGAATTGAAATATAAAATAGGAATTGACCATCTGCAGCATTATCCCTCCACGGAGAGGAATCTGAGAGTCCTGGCTGATAACAAATTAACCATGAGTCAGCAATATGCTTTGTGAATCTTCGGCTAAGAGGACATGTGCTTTTCATAGCTTTTACAGGGCTTAACTGGAGTGTTTCGTATGACTTTCACTCTGTCTTCCTTTTCTCATAAATTTGATTCTTGTTCACTGAATCAAGTCAGATTTATCAGCACATAATCTGATAAAAAACAAGATATCTGTGGGTCTTACATGTTTTTAGTAGTAATTTCAGCCCAAGTGGCGTTGTTACTGAATTCAATACAAAAAAGTTACAAATATTTATTTTGGCTCCTCACTAGGTGGTAGGCTATTCTCTCCCAGGCATACTCGAAAGTATTTGATAGGTGCTTATATCTTTCTGCCTCTAACTCTATTACAAAATGAAGCCACCTGAAGGTCAGCTAAGTTCTACTGAAAGCATAAAGAATTAGAGGTATAGAAGTTATCTGACTCATAGAGGAAAAGGGAAGTCTTTTTTTGAGGCATTACCAACCTAAGGAGATCGAACTCATTTTCCAAAGTGGTGCTGCCATAATTAGACTTCAAATTATTTCCAGATAATTTTTCATCTTTCCTATTTAAACTTGTGAAGACCAAAACAGAAAATATAAAGGATCCTGGATCCAACTAGGCTGGGGGATAAGTGCCATTAAGAATCCTAAACTGTTGTTTTGGTTTTATTATTTGAAATCTTCCGAGAAATTGTTGTAAAATTGATTTTAAAAAAAGAGTGTCTGAAATCCTAATTCTCTCCCTTTAAGTTCAGTTCCCACTAACTTTCACTTGATAATCATATAATAATTGCATTATTGCCAAGAACTATAGAAACATATGATGAAACAATTCCTTTCCTTGAAGATTTTATATTAATTCTAAACAAACAAAGAAAAGCATTTGAAAGAGTGGGAGGGAGTTACAAATACAGCAAGTTGGAAAAATTCACAGAAAACGAGAGTGGGAGAACTTTGCATAGAAAAGGATTGACACAAATTGACTTTGCAGGGAAAGGAACATAATGCTTGCACATATTGTTAGAAAGAGGCACCCACTGCCTTTAGGCATTAATTCTGCATCCATAAACATCCTTTAGTCTCAGAGGAATTTTTTATTGCCATAACAGGAATTACCAATGGAAGGATTGTTATTTATCTCTTCTTGTAAAACTGTAAATATTACATACCTCCAGGAAATAGTATGTCTATATTAAATTCATGTAATATATAAAGTGAGATTTTCCCTTCCATTTGTTAAGATGTAGTAACTTACAATACATTAAAGAAAGAAAAAGACCCCTTCCTCCCAATTACTTCATGTCTCAAATTAAGGAGAAAAAAAAAAAAAAAAAGGTATCTAATTGGCTTGGAGGCTGCCTTCTTCCTTAAATTTTTTCAGGTCAGAGAAGAAAAGTTAACTCCTCTTAAGTTTCACTGGTCCTAAACACCATATTCAGGCCATTCATTTATCCACCACAGTCTCATACACAACATTCGTGACATTTATTTTTCTACATCTGCTTCTCAGTTAATACCATGTTAAGCAGTATACCCTTAGCAGCTTTTGTCCTCTATGTTTTTTTTTAACCATCTATTAACATACTTAATTTGCATGTTCCAGAAGAAACTCTGAAAGTATAGACATTTGGAAATCCTTCAGTTTATTCTGGTCTTTTGCAGTGTTAGGAACGTTAGGAGAAATAGGCCACTACATAATGCAATTTTTGAGAATAATAAATGAATGAAATAAATAATAAAATTTTAAGCTTTCTTTCCCTGTACTTCAGAACTGGCAAGGAGACACTTTTGATCTGTGTACTCATCCTGACTGTGCTGAGAGAACTTCCCAGGCTTCTCGAGAACTTCCTTGCAAAGTGGAAGATTTGAGAAAGTGGAAATAAATCAGTGGTGGCTACTGAATGGGTCACATCCTGACTGTGCTGAGAGAACTTCCCAGGCTTCTCGAGAACTTCCTTGCAAAGTGGAAGATTTGAGAAAGTGGAAATAAATCAGTGGTGGCTACTGAGGCCAATATCATTAGTTGCCATGGTACCAAGCAGCATACATAGCCTAACTTCGCTCAAGCTCCACACTAACGGAGAGCCAGATATATACAGGACTTTTACTTGTCAGTCAAATGGAGGTTCTGATTTTCAGATTATATGCTCTGAAAGATTGGCTTGCTGCACACTATTTCAAAAGTTAAAGTAGACAGGAAAACAGAGAGCTAAATTTGTGCTATTTTTATTTACATAGAATTATAATGGAATGAAATGGTATGAACTAATCAACCAACACAACAGGCACATACCCCTGGCTTGAGGGAGCAGATCCCTGTGTGAGCTGGGGTAGCCCCAGCCCTTAAGGGAATCAGGCAATATAAACCCCCCAGTTCTGGTGCTGGGCAGGGCTGGTGGTGCCCTTTAAGACCTGATGCTGACTGGTGTTTTAGTAAAACGCTCATTGTGTAGGGTATATGCATATTAACAAATTATAACCATGGTTAAAGATGTACCTGTGCCAGTTCAACTTGGTGCTATCCTGTATAACCAACATCTTTTGGCTGATTCAGCTGAACATAATGTGGTGTGTGAGGGGGGGAATTTCCTTCCCTGCTCTGCCCTCCGCACTAAGGAGCTGGATGTCACCACTGATCAGCAGAAGGTTGGAAGTCCTTTCAACTCTTCTGTTCATCAACTCAAATGGAATCCACACATGCTTGATATGATTTTCAGATACAAAAACAGGAGAAAGATATAGACTTGTGATCTCAGTCTTGGGTCTAGAGAGAAGGAATGCATAACACCACTGTCACTGATATTAAGGATTTTTACTTAAGGGAAAAGGCTCAGGGTAGAAAACAAATAACATGGATGGGAGTCCTGTTTATATAGGACTAGTCAAAGACTTGTTCATCTACTTTGAGTAGATCTACTGATATCAGTAGAATCATTTAGAAAGTATGAAATGAATTGTATGTGTGTATCATAAGACCTAAACTTTATTTAGCAAGCAGAGCATTACGAGAAAGCTTTCATAATAGATACATGGTTTTGGACTCCAGTTCTAGAGATGCAGCACTTTAGCGATGTTGCTGGAATTAAGATGTTTGGCTTTTTCTTTTTCTTTTCTTTTCTTTTTTTTTTTTTATTTTGATAGGCCAGATATGGAGTAGGTTAGCTTGGTGCCTTGGCTTGGTGCCATCACCATGATGTTATGGCCATTAATACTAAGTTAGGAATTTTTAAAACACTAAGATACACATATATATGTTTACATGCATGACACATACCTTGCTGAGGCCTGTTCTACAGCCCATTGGTTTCATTCAGAGCTTTATACTGTATCTACTGTAACTCCTATTATTTTTGGTAGAGAAATGATTATCCTCATCCGATATATACTTATAATTGTACAAATACAATTCTTATTAAGAAACTAGAGTAGTAAAAACTTTAAAAATACCTAATAATAGAGTTCAGTAATTTTCAAGTGTCTAGTAACTACCGTCTAGTTACTCATAATCTATTCACATGGTAAAAACCTGGCATGACTGCTTTAAGAAATAAATAGTAGGTAAATCAGATTAAAAAAAAAGAGAAAGGCAAAGAGATATAAAGTGAAGATTATCTTTTAGTTGAAGCAAAGGAATGGGAAGACTAGGAAATGCTAGAAGAACACTTTGCACTTTGAAGAAGTCTGAGAGAACAGTGGTATTGAAATGATAAAGACAAAGTTTATCGGGTCAATCCCTGTATCTCACAAATGAAGTCTTAACAATATCCTCTAAAATTTTAATTTGAAATTCTTTGCATGCCTGTTTCTGCCATCTTCTTTTAGCAATCTCTTAACTTTTTCTTAAGGGAATGGCATGCTATTACGCTAACTGCTTCTTTATTGGGCATATCAGTATATATTTATTTAGGCATATTTATAAACTTCTGGTTTTCAAACAAAGTTTATTACATTCCTAAAACATTATCCTAATAAAATTATTTTAAAATAGCGTTATTCACCAATTTATTCTTATAGTCTCATGTCAGTGCACTGTAGTTGATATACAATAATTTAGCTTGATTACCATCAATGAATGAATAGCACTTTTTATCTGTTGCAGTTTAAATGACTTCAAGACTATCAGACTGATTTTTATCATGTCTATATTTTTAGTTTATGAAATAACTATGCAACTTTCTTTTTATAGATTTTGTTAAGCTTTCAAACGTTTGAATAATTTCTGCATTATAAAAATAATACAGTTCATGCAACTCTATGTAGCTATTGGAAAAGGGTAGAACTGCAAAGTCCTGCCTGTGGCAATAGGATTGACCTTGTGCCCATTCATATTCTCACATGTCCTCACATGTCCTGAGACATAAATGTGGCTCATAAATGTGACCAAATTGTATATAACCTTCCTAAAAGATCCAAAGACACAGCAGAGTCAGATTTCAAATCTCTTCTGACCATACAGGATAAAAACACATCTCTCCTCTGTCTGAAGAATACCCCTGACACATAGACTTGATGTGGTAGGACAAGATCCTCTCTATTAAATAAAAAGGGGAGGGGGGGGGGGAAGGCAAAACACAGCAGAATCTCTAACGCAGAAGTGCCTATCTTTTCCCTATCCTGATTTAAAGCACACTTTTCAAGCTAACATTTTTTTTCTTTTTCTTTTTGAACTTCAGAGTTCCACAGAAGGGAGACTTTTTTTTTTTTTTAAACTATGAGTGCTCCATTGTTTAATGAATACCTTCAAGCTATGTTTACTATGTTTAATAAGGCCAGTAGTGAGAATAGTGCAAAACATTTTCAGGAGTACCTGTATGTAGGTCTAAGGCACTAGAGCCCATGAAAGATATTTTTGAGATATCTTCTTACGCCTAGTTTTACCTGGTTTAGATATCGCAGTTGGCACTCACTGGATGTTATCAGTTCTGGATTAGTAATCTGACTATCTCCCATTGCACGTTTAGAAAATTTATTGTCCAGTTCAAACTTGTAAAATCTTCTCTTGGGCTGACTTTCAGGCCTTGAAGGCCTGACTATCATGATACCAAAGTATGTTTCCAGCATTTGGCCCAATTTTAAAATTCATATCATGTGGCACTGAGTCAATTAAGGCTTAATGACTATTAAACATTTGGAACTATCTTTTCCTTGTAAGACTTATTCTCCCAAAATGATTCTTACAGCAAAAGTAGAGGGGAAATATAAAACAAAATCACACATGCTGTCATACATGCTTTAGAATAAGTATTTCTTTAATCTAGTTTTAATCTATAACGTCATCGATGTCATTAGCATCTGAAAGAAAAGGAAAACAGACCTTCAAGTACACAAGCACTAATGTGTTTACTAGTACCTAGATGCTTGCTTACAAATGGAACTGAAAGATTAATTTACAGGTAATTCAATCATCAATGTGAACAAAAGATGAGCAAAATGCAAAATAAATTTATAAATTCTCATGAAGGTTTTTTTTCCCCAGTCAATATTATGATACTCACGTCATCACACAAACACTTCTTCTCTTTTCAATTTACATATTTTTCAGCTTTGTGAGGTCCACTTCTGTTTTTCTTTTGCAGAATTCTAAGTATTGTTAAAACAGCAGTTAGAACTTTGTAATTTTGTGATAGGTATCACTTGAAGATCACAAAATCTATTTTAAATAGAAATTGATTATACCTGTCCTGTGAGATAGATGAGTGTTAAAGTGGGGTCACTTCACTCGGCGGGTGTAGAGCTCAGCAGCTGTGTCATAGTCTGCATTTACATAGTTTAAGACATTCAAGGATAACATTATATGTAATTGCAACTCTAGAGTGGGGAGAATGGGTTGTAAATAGAAATGATCCAGCTGGAATTTATAATCATATATGAAAAATTACTTTTTGCTTTAGAAGTGAAAATGTCGTTAATGAAAAAAGGTGATCAGAATTTCTTTCACGTCTCCTAAAGACAAGCATAAATCTACTGGCAGTAACATAATGTGCTAAAAGCTCTCTTTGAGAATGGCACATCGTCTTTAGAAAAAGTTAGCTTTGTTACCACAGCTCATGCACTGGCCCCACTGTTCATGGAAAACTGATAAAATGTGGAAGAGGATACAACTGTATTCATAGGGATGTATAACTCTCTCCTAGAAAGTCCTGTCTGTTTTGTGATTCACATTTGTCAGGTGTTATTTTCTTGATTCCTTTTTCTTGTGTGTGTGGCGGGGGGGTTGGAAATGGAGCTGTTTATAGATACTATTTTTCCATTTTGTTACAAGGGCATATATCTGTCATGGAATAAGAAATGGTGGCAATTTAGACATCCTGTGATCCTGAAGGAGTTGGCCCTACCTCAAGAGAAAGTCATATCTACTGTCCAGTCACATGTTAATTTTACCATGGGCAAATCTATGGAAATAAGAATGAGATTATATTGCACTTATCAAGACAAAATAGGGAAGACAGGGATAGGGGAAACATTGAAGTAAATAAACCCAGGGATTTGTTTTCTATTTTAGAGAGGAGTATTTTAGCTAAAGAAAAACAAATATGGCAAAATCCATGCGTTTATATCAACCAAGTTGTTCAGCATTATGCCAGAACTTTTCTGTTTAAAATATTCCTTGGGCAAATCTTAGAAATTCCAGCAATTCGAATACAAATCAGAAAAGCTGCTTTCTGTGTGAAGGATGTTCATTTTGTCCCACTAATCACTATAATTTTGATTGTCAGAATTGAGAAAATTCTCTAAGAAGATATCTAAGAAGAACATCAGAAAATAACACAGAATATAGAACTACATTGCATTATTATTGCCCTATATTAGGAAAATCTTGTAGAGAAATAGATGTCTATTCCAGTGAAAATTACTGTCTGGAGTTCAGTCTCTTAATTTGCCAGCGTTGGGAAGATAACATTGTTTCTCCTCTTTGATTTTTTCTTTGCACAGAAAGATGAACTTATATACACCCATCTTCTCTTGTTCTGTAGTACAAAGTCCCAAAATGGAAGTAATTCATATAAGTTCATTATTTTATCATTTTTTAAAAAGTTTTAAAGGTAAAAGTAATAGAGAAAATATATTTGTTGTCAGGTCTTTTCACACACTCCCAGATGCAATGGAAGCCATTGAATCTATCTTTTCCATTATCTATGAAGAGAAACTAGGCATTTGTTCCAACAGTCAGAGTTGTTGGGAGAAGTCATAACATTCTTTGTTATGTTGTCAGAGATGCTGGTTATGAACTACTGAGTTTGGAATGATTTCTCCAAATTTTTCATCACTGGTAATGGTATCTTAGTACACTTTCTATTGTAATAAATCCTATCTTCCTAAGAATAATTTACATTTATATCATGCAGTGTTATGCATCTATTGATAGTGCATTTTTCCTTTCCCTTTGGCTGTTTTGTCTAAATCAATTCTAAATAAAAGAAAAATATTCCACTCTTTTTTCCTATTCCGCTCTCTTAGAGACACGAGAGAATTCATTATGGTTTTGTGTATTATTTTAATGTGAAATAACACACAGCATTCCCAACAATGTAAAAACCGCAGATTTGCACTAAGAAAGTACATTATGCAAAAATGATCCTTTCTTCATGGTATGTTCTGAGTAATTTGACTTTGTTAGAAGTTTTTGTTTTTAATGATAATAATCTTAAATCGTAAGGTTTATCAAACCACTGAACAAGAAATACATATTATGTTCTTCAGTATTCTCTTTTCTGAGCATTTTTTTCCTGTTCATGCATGTCTTCAGGATATTACTTAATGCTAAAGGACACAGAAAGCTGAGAATAAACTGAAAGATGTGTAGTAAGGACATGAACTAAAATGGTAGGACTATTGATTTCAGCTTTATAAAGAACTTACTTACTTAAGTGAGACTAACAAATTAAAACCAGAACCTACTCCCAAACATAGGTGATATTAGCATGTTGTCAGGAAAAAAAAAAAACAGCTACAATGATTCATATTCTAAATATCTTTTTGCTTTAAATATAAAGGCTTTAAATTAACAAGATTTAGAAGCCCTAATTTCTATTTTCAATAGCATATTTACTTTCACTTTCAATGTGACCTACCAAAGGCACTCTGTGTGTGTGTAATTATGAAAAACATGATCATGGATAAAATGCAATGAAGGAAGCTACTGAAAGAAATTAAGTAGAAATGAAGGAAATTATGTCTTGAAAATATTCAGGAAATCAAGTATCAATTTTTTGGCAGGCCAGTATTCAATAGGAGCTGATTACATACATGAGCTTAATTCTTTTGTTAATATAGGGCAGAGAAAATTGTCAGAGTGTTAATAGTTACTCCCTTATACATACAAAAAAGGCTAGAGTAATTGCTGAAGTGGCCTAGGGACGTTATGGTGTTAAATTAGACCTTTGCATCATCTAGCATTTCTACAAAGCCTTTTCAATTAGATTTGTGACAGCAAAAGATTCTTTAAGTTTTTAATCACCTTTTGTTTATGCAGTTTAAAAGTATTTTTTTTATTATTTTTTTCTGAGCATGACCATGTATTTGGAGAATATTCTGAGAGGTACACTATGCATCCACAAATATGATGGCAATAAAAGTTTATCTCCCTCCTTGCTAAAAGGGCTAATAATGCCACATATTAGAAATTCCCAGTGAATCTGGGAACCAACTTTTCTTCCAATGTATAATTTGATCTAATCTAGTAATGAAAGAGGAACTTTCACTGACCTTAGCACAGTTAAATTTGGGTGACCTACAAATATGCTTAGTAAAGTTAACGTATTGGAGCAAAATTATCACTGAAGTGTAGAATAATTTGTTAGAAGTGAATGCTGCAGGTCATCCGGTAAAAGGAAATCCTTCTATAGTGGATTGCTCGGGATGGAGATTCAACAATCTCCCTGGGAAGTCTGTTCTGCTCATGGGGGAAAAGATTTTTTTTCCTTTATCTAATTGGAATTTACGTTTTGTCTGTTGCCTTTTGGCCTATCTCTACACCTTTGAAAGTGACCATTTCAGTCTTTCAAGGAGTAGTTCTAGACAGCAGTAAGGACTCTTTAGATAGTAGTAAGCTCGAGGTCTGGGCTCCCCAAAATTGAGCTGCGGGGAAAGATCACCTATCCTGATCTGCTAGCAATCCTAACTCTGTTCAAGGGGCTGATGGGTGTATTTTACTTGTAGTCTTTTCACTATATTTGATAATTAAAGTACTTTCTGTTAAATATAAACTACAAATATTTCTTGTGACTATATAATTATGTTAATCAATTAGATGATAGAAAAGCAAGGGAATTTAACACTTGTGAAACAGAGACAGGTCAATGATAACTAAAGGAAGAGGAAGAAGTAATCAAGCATTAAACTTACCTCTCTGTTGTCTTATGCATCCTGTACACTGCATTGCCATTGTCAAGGTAGAATGAATATGACAGTAACCTCTAGTGCCAGAGAAAATAAATACAAGAAGAAAATTGATGACACTATATTATTTCTTCCATCTTCTTCTTCCATCTTCCATCTTCTTCCATCCATTAGTGGATGTTTGCCTAATAGGAATTAACTTTAGCATCAAAGAATATTGTTCTATGATATTCTCAGTAATTCTTATCCTAGAAGGGTTAATACAACTCTCTTTAGTCTTTTGAAAAGTAATTTAGATGTACTGTGAACAATTTGTAATCAAAAGAACACCAGTTATGATAATATGAAGAAAGAGCACAATTTATTTCATACACTTGAGTGAAAGTCACAATATTTTTTTTTCTCCATTTTAGGCCTATTTTTTAAAAGTTATGTAAGTAAGTACGATGTACAGGCAGGTGTAGCATGATGTTACAAATGACAGAGCAATAAATCTTAATGCCAATGTAATTTGAGATTTTACAGCAATTTGACATTAAAATATTCATTATCACAGAATGCTTAAGTTTGGAAGGGACCTCTAGAGGTCATCTAGTCCAAACCCCGTGTACACGCAGGGTCACCTAGAGCATGTGTCATGGGACTGCATCCAAGCGGGTTTTGAAGATCTCCAGAGAAGGAGACTCCACAACCTCTCTGGGCAACCTGTTCCAGTGCTCTGTCACCCTCACCGTTAAGAAAATTTTCCTTAAGTTCCTGTGGAATTTTTGGTGCTTCAGTTTCCGCTTGTTTCCTCTAGTTCTGTTGGTGGCCACCACTGAAAAGAGGCCAGCACCATCCTCCTCACTGTCTCCCTTGAGGTACTTAAAGACACTGATTAAATCCCCTCTCAGCCTTCTCTTCTCCAGCCTGAACAGGCCCAGCTCCCTCAGCCTTTCCTCATAGGGCAGATGTTCCAGGCCCCTGATCATCCTTGTAGCCCTGCGCAGGACTCTCTCCAGCAGCTCCACATCCCTCTTGTACTGTGGTGCCCAGAACTGGACACAATACTCCAGATGTGGCCTCACCAGGGCTGAGTAGAGGGACAGGATCACCTCCCTCGACCTGCTGAAGACACTCTTCTTAATGCACCCCAGAATCCC
>NW_010579867.1:324612-339620 GCF_000705375.1 Tinamus guttatus | reverse complement strand
ATGCCTCATTTTTTTCTAGATGTCTAAAATAGCCAAATTAATTGTACATGCTCTGACTTTGCCAAAACACATAGGTTATGTCCTCATTAACAAACTGCGTGATGCAATAGGAGTAGATCTGCAGAGCTGGTGCCAAGGACTTGATACCCACAAAACACAGGTTTGCAATATTTTCCACTGGAGTAGCTCTTGTCTGGTCCTATTAACCAAAGGTTTATTAGAAACTGAATCAGAGTAGGTATTCCTCTGAAGTATATCTTCTCATTCCATTTCATAAAGGATCTTATTTCTGTAGCATAAAACGAAGCTCATTAAGTGGGAGTTTCAAAATAAATCTTGATGGGAGATAAACTCTAATGCAGATGTGCTCACAATCAGCAACAATGAGTTCAGGTAACAGACTGTCAGTGCAAAGCAAAGATGAACTATTGCTGTGAGACTCTTGACATGGTAAGAATGTTTTTCAGGGAAGATGAACATCATTCATTGCCATCCTTCCAGAAAGCCCCTTTGAAATTAAAAGACAAATTTTATGCACTGCAGAGTAGTTTCCACCTTTATTAATTTATTTATCTACCTATCTATCTATTTATTTATTTATTTTTCTGTAGTGAATAATTGTAGAGCTACAAACATAAGAACTACAGGATCAAAAGGAGAGCAAGAGATCAGTTATGCTGACACTATATTCCTAACAGCGAAGGCACAATTAGAGGGAAAGGCTTTGAGTTCCCTTTCTGGTGTTATTTCTCTTTCCAGTCAAAGACTATGACCCTGGAAAGTCGCCTATGAAAGGTGTTCATGCATTTGTTCAAAATAGAATGCTTGTAACTTCATGTGTGTATATCTATCTGGCAGAATTAGGCATTTATTTTCTGAGCATCTGGTTAACTTTTTCAATTTTGTGGACCTCAGTTGTATGATACATGCTCCAGAAGTTAGATGTGTGCCTTCTTAGGTGTGCAACACATGTAGCAGGTGCTCAGGTGGGCTGTTGTTTTCAGAAGCTGAGCACTAGGTCAGCCACAGAAGAAGGTGATGAAATCTCTTGTATCTCAGCTCTGAAAGCAGTTTAGATTGTTTCGACTCTTCTTTTAATTGTGGAAACATTTGAGAAAACTTACAGAGATGTTTTCTTCCTTAAAGAAGTTTAGAATCCAATGATATCTTATAATGTGAAATAAATATTAAAGATAGAAAGTTATTTTTGCTCTGCTCTGCTCTGCTTTTGCTCTGCCTTCTTATGCGGCAGTCATCCATCATTTCAATGTCACAAAGTAGATTTTTTCTGTCAGCCTGAACTGATTTTCTTCTGCTCTGAAGTCCTTGATCCAATATTACATGAGACAGGAGGTTTAGTAATACTCTCTAGAATATCCTGCTGTCGTTTTAGTATGTTGTCCATTCTTTTGGGACAGTAAGGTCTCAATTAACTTATCATTCAGTAATGTTAACCAGGCTACATTATCTGAAAAAAAAAAATCTGTCCACAAAGAAATCTAGATGTCTGATAGATTATGAATAATATAGATATTTTTATTTTACTCTTTATTATACTAATAAATGGAAGCAGGAAGAAGAGTGTTAGTGAATTTTATTTTTATCACAACATACATCTTATTTTCAGTTCTGACAGCAAGATGGATTTGTATTTAATATTCATTGCTATTGCCTTGCAAAGTGGATGATACTTCTTCATATTATTTAGAAAATAAGAATATCTGTATTTCTCTGTAGTGTACAGTTTCCAACATTATTTTGAAAGCTTACTTTTTCTGTAGAATGGAGTTGATGTACTCAGTAACAGAGAGACTGGTTCTGAGAGCACATTAGTCCTAATTTGGAAGTATAATTATAAATGCTGCTGGGAAGGTCATATTTCAAAAATAATGATGTTAAATCTCTCCTGTAGGAAAGGTCTTACGGTTTGAGAATCTGTTTCCTTCTACTTAACTGATTGGTAATGCCTTACCGTCATTATGAACACATGAGCACTGCCTGGTGGCATGATAAAATATTCAAGGCTTTTGGCATCAACAGTTTTCTGTTGCTTTTCTTCTGATCTAAATCACAGAGTTGATGAATGTCAGTTCTTCAATTTTGAGAGGTTTAAACAATCAAAAAAAAGAGATGAAAGTCTCAATGTCATAAGCTTAGTAGGCTGATACTATATTTCTGTCTGAAGACTGAAATTAAACACTAGTCTTTCTCTTTGTTCAGAACACTATTTAATGGAAAGATAATGTAAACTTAGATGTAAAATATTCCTCCTTGAGTTTTAGCTTTATATTTCACACATTTTCTCAATTCCCTCACTCAACCAAAAAGTACTGATCATACAAAGTAGTTATGAAAATGTCACCTTTGTATAAAACTCAGCTGTCAAGGTTTTATCTAGGAAGAAAATGACAGCTAGAAAACTAAAAATTCACCATTTTAGATCAAAGGGGAAAAATGAGTCGTCCTCTCTCTAACTATTCAGAATATTTTCATCAGAATTGCGTCCATATTAAAACAATGTGTATTGTCTCAGCTTCTTCTTCCAAATAAATATGACAGTAGAAAGCTGCAATAGAGATAGCTTGTAAAACACGGGATACTGTTTATTGAGTCAGAAAGATGAAGATGCTTATAGATATTACATTGTTTTTTAAAAGAAACTTTAAAGTATTACTAAGGTCATTTTCTTTATGCAATTTCTAAGCTGTTTTCTTTGCTATTAGAGTAAAATCCTTTATTTTGTAGAAAATAAAGAGCATTTAGGATGTCAGAATGCAGAAGAAAATCTGAAGTTTTTTCAAGAGCTTTCTACAGTGAAGTGAAATCCTCAAGTAGTTCTACAGACACTAACCTTTCTTAAGAAAACTAGAATGCGAAGCTATTTTTATATGAGCTCAGGAATATGAGGCTAGTTTTAGTTATGTAGGTGAATGTCATTTGCATGAAAGCTTATACATTCTAGTCTCCAAGCTTCTGGAAAGGTCCGGAAGGTACCAAATGTTATTTTGTACACAAAGATAAAAAAATATATTCTTTTTAATCTTCAGGGAACTGAGGATGGTAACGATCCATCAAAAGAGCTTGAAGTTGTCTACTGATAGATGTGGATCTGCTTCCAGTTCCACAGAGGACAGAGGGATTAACAAAAGAGACTAAAAAAAAAATCACTTAACTATAGTTCATGTGCAAAACTCAAGGAGGGCAATAAGACTTTTTTATTTACTCTTTCTGTGATTTATATCAGGTTCTATCTCTCTCCTCCTACATTCAATTCTCTTTCCCAGACTGGAACAAGGGGGTTTCTAGTACTTACAATAAAAACTTCTGTTCTTGACCTTTTTGATGACATAGTTTATATATTTTCTGACTCTTTCCTCGTGTTCAAAGGTTTTTATTCCCTGAGGCTTATTCAAGAAATGTAACCTAGAAAGCATTTTAGCATCTTGTAGGTAGCCTATGAGATCTTCAGGGCAAACATTTTTCTTGGTTCTGCCTGTGCATAAAGCACACTCTTCAAACTGTAAAAATAAATCTTTCTCACCATCATCTCTGGTAGGCACCTTGGTAAATTTCATATTAAGCAATTGATTTGACTTTGAGGTTTAGAGTGCCTTCATTTCATACAGAATTTGAGGGTAAGGAGTGAAATTTTTCAGAGTCTTATTGTAAACAAGCAGCACCTTTCATAATTGAGTCCTCCACAATAATGTTTTATTTGCAAGAAAAAATACCCTTTATTTCAATATAAAATATTTGAGCCATTTGTGGAATTTAAATATTCATTTTAATGCTCTTTTGTTTTCATGTGGTAATCAGCTCCATATCACTGAAGTAGTATTCCTGCCATATTACATTTTGTTTCTTCCCTTTTGAACATACAAAAAGTTATCAAATTCATCACACAATGCACTGAATGCATTGAATGCATTGCAGACTGTTATTTCTGGATAAATTTAAACTTGATTAGAAATCTGAAAATTTTAAACAGTGGACAAATATGGGTGCTAGTATAGCTGAATTTTAATAGGGGCTAATATGGGCTTTGCATAGCATTCACATTTCAACTTAGAAAGTGCTTTGACATTGTTCATGACATTGTGAAACCACTATCAATGCATGTACTGAGTGTTAAATGAAAAGAAAGTGAGGCAATAAAAAGAATAAATTTTACTTACAGGATCCATATCATAGGAGTCTCTGACCTACAGCTGACACAGTGAATAGATATCCTTTCCTTTATTCATCTTGGATCACAGGATCCAAACATCCGCAAATACATAATTCTGTGATTATAGAATTATAAGTGTTTAAGAACATCCAAGTACCTCTGATGAGATATCGATACTATTTGAACTCACATATTTCAATTCAGGAAGATTTTAGGAGGGGCCAAAAACCTTTGCAGCTTCTTTTGACATCTGAGAAAATTTCAAGTGAAAAGTTCCTCATATGTTTAGAACACTGCTTTTCTGTAAACATAACCTCTTTCTGAAATGGATGGAGATAGCTGGGCAAAGATGTTCTGCGTAAGGTTCTTTTGGAACCACAGAGAAGAAGTTATACTTTCCTTACACAGCAATTATACTTTGCTTAGATCATATGTATTGATAGGTTGCTTGAAATTATTACACGTTTGTTGGTAGGAGCACTGATCTTACAGTACTGTTTTTGGATGATATATTATTATTTAGAAATGGGAGAGTTAATTCTGAACTTTAGGAAAACATTGAGCTAACAGACTATTGATAATCTTGGTAGCATTGTAGTGACTGTAGCTTTTCCACAATTTACCTAAAATGCATGGGAGTTACACAAATAAAACAACTGACATTTCCGTTGATTACATTAACACGGATGCAAAGTGAGAGCTCTCCTTTCTATGTCTTTGAAGTACCTGATTGATTGAGTTTGCTCAGAAATATGAGTCAGAAAGAAAGCAGATGACAGCATCTATACTCTTTCTAGGATGCTTTGCAGGCTTAAAACCTGCACATTTTCATTTCCTGAGTAGTCTCACCAGTAGAGAACATCTGGCGAGACTCCAGCCCTATGATGCCAAGAATGCAAGAGCACTATATGTCCAAAAGAATAATTGAGAAACACTATGGCAGTGTGGAGAAATTTCTAAAGAATCTTCCTGGGTAAACTTTTTTTCTGATCTATCTGCTTTTTTGATTAAAAAATTATAGTCACTGCTTAATTATTTCACCATCTTTTTTATTTATACAAGGTTTTTGCTGGGCCGCTATATCCTGCCACTTGAAATAGAAGTATTTTTGGTAGTAAAATGATGATTCCTCTAATTTTATCTAAGAAAAGCAACACATCACATATGTTATTTCCCATACACTTGCTCATGGAGACCAGATGAAAATTTATGTGATCTCTTTGGCACTAAAAATATTGTGCTCTGAGGCATCTTAATATGTGTTCCTGGGAGTCAGAGGATGTCAAATAGAAAAGAGGCCAGGACTAATTATGATGTAAATGGGTTAGATGCATGTTTTGGAGTCAAATGAGAGAGTGGAAAGAAGCAGAAAGAATGATTAATATGTTGCTTGCCACATTATATTCAGAGGAGTTTGAAGACCAAATTACTATTGTTTCTAAATATACCAGAGTTTCTAGACTTGTCAAAATAACAAATTTTATAGGCTTATTTTGCATAAGCAATCACTTTATTTCCTTTTCAAAGCAGCAATTATATTTTTTTTGCTCTCCATATAAATTCTCAGGCAGGATCAAAATCCTCAAGTGGAACGTGTCATAGCACAATCAAGTATACTATGTATGTAGTACTACTAGAAGTCAAATTAGCAATTTGTATTCTTATTTTTTTAATAGAGCCTCTAATTAAACCTGCCAAGTTACTCAGGCATCATTTTCTCCAGAAATTTCAGGCCCAGGAAAAAGGGGGAAAGGTGTTTCCCTTACAACTACATTCCAGAGGTCAATAACTTAAACAACTGATATGTTTAAGAGTGCTGTTTCTCTGTGCGATCTCTCCTAGCTCACTGAGGCCGGTCAAGGGGTTATGAATAATTGTGGCAGTTCTTGGCTATTCAAAACAGCTGTCCTAGAGCTGTAGCTGCTGTTTTGGAATTTCCTACCAAAATAACCAGTATTTGTTTTTCAGAGAGAGAGTCTGGCTCTTCATCAAAAAAGCCCTCTGGAAATTCTTTGCCCTCAAATAAATATTGAGTATATACTACTTGAAGTGATATGTGTAGACGCATAATTTTAACTTCATTCTCTGTATGTCTCAAATACTCAAAAGATTAAAACTAGGAATGATATAGTATGAGAAAGGAGAGATAAAATGCATTTGAAAAGTCAATAAAATTAAATGATTAAGACCTGTGTTAATGTAATCAACCCACATGTCAGTTGCGTGATAACTCCCATGCATTTAGGCAAATTGTGGAAAAACTACAGTCACTACAATGCTACAAGATTATCAACCCGTGTAGTCTATTAATTTAATGTTTTCCTACAGCTCAGAATTAACTGCCTTACTTCTAAATAATATATCAAAAAAGTCACAGCTCCTACCAATAAATATGTAAAAATTTCAAGAAACCTATCAATACATAATGCACATTATCTAAGCAGAGCATAATTGCTGAGTAAGGAATGTATAACTTCCATAAAATCAGATCGTCCAAGTGGGTTTTCACATCTAGAAAGAGTAACTATATTTGAAATGTAGAGATGTCAAGACAAAACTGGAAGCCTCCAGAGGGAAAAAAAAAAAAAAAGGAATAAATGCAATGCTGCAAAATAGAGAACCTTTACATCAACTGCAAATGTCAACCTTAATATAGTATTTACTGTTCAATAGGTGGCTTACCTTTTAATTAAATCAGAAAGATACAAATTGGATTGAAAACCAGGTACTGCACTTTGTACATCAAAGGTGTCTCAAAGAAAATGAGCCACTGGCTGCTTCTTTGTGTTCCCCCTTGCCCAATGGCTGCCAATTCAGATGCAGTTTTGGGACACAAGGAAGTGATTAGACAAGATCACTTAGATTACAATTTTGACATAAATTAAGAAAATTTGAAAAGACAACTACTACAACATATCCTGAAGCACAGGTCTATATACTGATATACCTATAAATACACACACAAATACATACATCCATATATGTGCTTGCCTTGTGATGATGTCTCTAGCAACTCTAGCAATGCAGGCAACATGGAAGTCTAACAGAGCTGCTGTCGGCTCAAGATCTGCTATCTTGCAAAAAGATAACATCGGGGCTCTTTGTGTGAAGCAGCATCCCCAGCACTCTGGTGATGAGATAATGGTAGTATCCTACCTTGTTGGACTCCTGCAGAGTTATTGAATGCAAGAAAAGTGTTGCCTTTCAACCCACCTGCTGTCAGCCTGTGTGAAACAGGGGCTTTATAGAAACTGCGAGGTAGGAGCAGGTGCCTCGTTAGATATTGACAGTTGTTTGTGCTCAGAAAACGGAAAGCTCCCCACTCTCTCTGAATTCCTGTAGATTCTGTAAAGCAGACTGCCCTTCTTTTTGTGAGGCGAAAGCTGGTTGCTGTCAGAAAACAAAATCAAGGAAAAATACTGGTATTGTCACTGAGAATGTTTTTGTTTGAAAATGCAGTGAAATGACATATAACCTTGCTTCATCCTCTGTGTTGAATCCTTTCAGATTTTTCCAGGCTTTCACCCCAAATTTCTTTTTTTTTTTTCTTATTTCTAAATATAATCTAAAAGTTAGTTTTACCATATTTTTGATGCCATCCTCCTCTGTAGAGTCCACTCAGCTGTAAATTAACTGCTGCCTTAACATCTTGTATTCTTACTGACATTAGGACTTTGTTCTTTGAGCAATAAGCAGGCATTCCAAGGCAACTGCCACTTCCCAGAGGCCTCTTAAGACTGGAGGAGTTCTCCACAGGCACTGGAGCAAATGCATGACCCACATAAAAGTGATGTAAGACTTCATATCTCTTCAGAGACAGTAGGAAAAAAATGGAGGTAACCTCATCTGGTTTTATCCAGGATATTTTGGGAGAACTAAAAATGGCTAGTGCTTTGTGCTCTGTCTGTTTAATAGATTGAAGGGGTTATGCCTTTGTTATTATAAGAAAAATGCGTATAAATAAGCTAGTCTTGCAATAGACTTGAAGTAAAATCCACTAATGATATTGTAGAATTTTTGCCTGAGCAATTTAACCCCTTCTTTCTAAACCCAAGAGAAGTACTGAATCTGGGAAATCTTAGAAGAGCTGTATTCAGTACTTCAAGGTATTTTTCCTCATTTTGAGTTTTTATCTTAGAAATAAGAATGACCTTGAAGGCAGAGTGGTTGTTAGTGAGGACAGTGTTTGTCCATCTCACTAGTGAAACTGAACATTGTAATACTAGGTGCAATATGTAAAACTAGGCGCAGGTCCAAGTCAGCATGGAAGGCAGTCACCTGTTTTCAATCCTTAATTTTAGGCATTTCTTCATATAAGCCTATGAACTAAGTGGGGATCAATGGGGATGTGTTAACTAATTTGATTACTAGGAAGCTTTAAAAATGCAAAACTAATATGAATGTAGTGAAACATTGTCATTTATTCATAGTTCTTACAACTGCAGTTCATCCTCCGTTGTTTGTCTCTAAAATGCCAGTCTAGGCTAGAATTACACAGTAAACAGTAAAAGAGATCAATAGAGCCAGATGACAGCTTGGACTTTGCTCCATACCTTATTTCCAGCTACCACATTAGTCTTTAGGGATTTTTGCATAAATATTTATGGTAGATGCACTGGATGTCCCTACACTGGCAGATCACAATTATCTTTGCTCTCTCTCAGTAAACTCCAAGTCAAACCTAATCATCTGGGCCTTCTTTCAAATCCTGCTTGTACAGCATTTAGCACATACTAATCCCTTTATAAGCAATTACATAAATAAAAAGATCACCCTACCCATAATGTATTAGAGAAGCTTAATTTTGCCCAGGAAGGTGTCAGATTATTACACATTTTTGGATACTTGGAATTACTTTTTTTTTTTTTTCAGTCATTGTGTTTGTCTTTGCATCCAAGGCCAACAATGACCCAGGAAGAGTTTAAGACTATGACTAACCTTGGCAAACCATTGGCAGACACTTTTAACATAAAGTGCAATCATGGCCATCAGCAAAGGATTTTTGCTTTGCAGCAAACATCATATCTGCTTATCAAGATTTAGCCTAAACCAGCTCTTTTTCCCTCAGGACTCTGTCCATGCCAGGCACAGAGCTACCAGAGAACTAGCTCTATTTTGTTTTGATGTGGAAATGGAGAACTGACCATCACTGGAATACTGATGGCAATAGAAATCATTGTACTTCACACATTTCCTAGTTGTGTTTTCCAGATTTGTGCAGTAAGTGCAGTAAGTTACAAGACTGAAAGTTGCACAAGGCTGCTTATATTAATCATAAAAAACAGGGAAGCAACTGAGTCAACACCTCTGATTCAGCAAGGAAAGCTGAAATAAAACCACTCCACTGCAATCCCATAAGCCTGTGTCAAATCTGTAACATGAAATATGATTTAAAAAGTGAATAGTGTTGCACATACTAGCATTGATATAGATGCCACTTTTGGGAACTGTGTAAAGGCATCTACCATACTGATTTATTTCCTTTATCAATAATTCTGAAGTCTACATATGCCTGACTGTTTGAATTTGTGTTTAAATACATTTTAAAGAACTTCTTCACAAACACATAAAAAAGTAAATTTGTAGAGTAGGAGATAATCAGAAATATTGTTACTGTCAGAGGACCAAAACAGGAGCCTTCAGACAAAATCTTTAGACAACTTTTAAAGGTATTGTGTTTTGAATAATTACAAACCAAATTAGTAAGAGCTAACAGAAGTAACTGTCTCATCAGAAAAAAGGGTAAGGTGACATTTGCACCCTCTCTTTCCCCAAACCAAGTTATTTCGGAAAATCTTTATCTCCCACCCTTCAAACGTACCTTTCATGTGCTATCATCAGTACATGGATTGTCATGAAATATGGATGGGTCTCACCCAGAATGCAAAAAAAAAAAAAAAAAAAAAAGTTGTTGTGTTAATAATAGGTCCAGAAATATGAGCTTAATTTTACCAGTTGTGAAAGGCATAGATTCAACTATCCAAGCAGAGATACTCTTGGGAATCCAGAATCTCTGTGTTCCTGAAGAAGGTGAAATAAGGACAACAATATATTACCTTTTTAATGCTCTCATAAAGCTTTGTGCCCATTAATATATTATGTCAAGTTGGGTGGATTTCTCTTTTGTGTATATCAAGACCTTTACACATTCTCTTCATTTAACTGTATTAATATAACATGTAATTAAATTATTTAGCAGTTTTTCAGAATATATTTATATGGAGTGCATGACATCACACTTTTAACTAACTAACTTTCATGCATTTAAACATTTTATTTTTTACACACTACCCTGAAAACAAGGCATGTCATGCAAAACAACACAAAGTTATTCCACTCTTCCTCTAAGAGGCTACACTTATTCAAATACTGTATTTCATTAAAAAATCAGCAGTTTCATTTGCTGGTTTGGTCTATGCTTCAGAAGCATTTCTATCCAGCCATAACTAATGTGTATTCATACCTGCAATGCTGGGAGTTGAAATGCTGTCAGTTTTTGTTGGGCCTGCCCTCTTTTATCCATTAAATTACCTCAGGGGAAGCTAGCCCTTCGGAGGCAACCCAAATTTCAAGCAAACTTCCATCAGACAACTTTTTTTTTTTTGTAAAAGCAGTGAGACTGAGCACTGGGCAGAAGACATACTGGGTTTGTCAAATTTTGTCTGAATTTAGAGCAAGTGGATGGGTTCCTGAAAATAGCCAGCAGTGCTGTCAACATTGTCCTACCCTGAATATAAAGGAAATATTTACGCCTTCAGGTCCAGCCACTGGACCTGGAGTTTTTGGAAACTGCACTTGTTGTGGTCAAACATAATCCTACCTACTCTTTCTTTTCCCTTCTGTCTTCCAGCATTGTTGGTGATTTAGGCAGAATGACAATAAATTATTAGACATGTTTGAGATTGTTCTTTTAGAGGTCTTATTTTACCTGAAAATGCATGCTTTGGAAGATGTCATTTCACCTTAGTTTCATAGTAGGATTGATGAAACAATACAATCCCTTTGAAGTGAAAATAGCCAAAATTAAAGCTTTTTCAGTTTTAACCCTCTTTTTAGAAAACATTTCAAGAGACAAAATGGCTTAAAAGCAGACATTTTGTCAGGAGTCATGAGCTTCAGAAAAGCTGAACGCCAGCGCTCCAGCACATTTCTAATTAAATATGCAATTAAAAAGCTTTCAGTGGCCCCTAAGGCTTCCCAGCCTATTTAATAGAAAACTTCTCATCTTACTTTAACAAGCAAGATAAAACTTCTTAAAAAAAAAAGAAAGAAAGAAAGAAAGAAAGAAAGAAAGAAAAAGAAAAAAGAAAAGCTGTTAAATATTGCTGCTTTCTTGCTTTGTTTCCTTATTGTGCTTCAAGAATTTATTGTATGCTGGCTCTGGGTATTAAAAGAAAGACCAATGAAGATAAAAGCATAGAGTATTTTGGGAACTTACAGTAACACAAACATAGGTGTTTTTGTTAGAAAAAAAATCTGAGTAAATTAAAGGCTACTGTGTATTGTGACAGATAAAATATTATTTGAACATATTTGAATACTTGCATCTTAATATAAGAATTCATACGAACCCTTTTAAGTTGGATAAATTTTAATTTTATTTTGATTATCGACCTTGTTCCTTCTCCTTTTCCATAGAACAGGTATAGTACAGATATTGGAAGTTCAATTATGATTGCACATATCATAAGATTTGTGCATCACTGATGAGCTCTTTTAGCTTATTCTTCTCCAAACGCTTCTTGTTATTGTTGTTTTGCTGCAATCCTGGGTTTGAGGCAATTAGGAAAGGTTTATGTGAAAAAGTCCACGTGAACACCTATATTGAATGACATTGTTCTGCTCAGGGTCTCAGTCCTCAAAGAGCACAGTCTTGATAGAAGAGGAGGGTCAAGGTAGGACAGTGTTCAGGGGAACTCTGCAGAGGAATTCCATCAGAAACAAGGGCCAGGGGCATAATGGGTGTGCTTTGTGAAGCCAAAGAGAAGAAAAGATAATATCAATATGAATAAATATTAACATGAATCCATAATGGAAAAAATCCTGCACAAAAATATTGCTACCTTTGAGTTCTGGTGGTTAGAATATTTTTCACATCCACATTAATCATAATAATCCAGGCAGTGAAGTTTATTGGTGAGTCATATTTTTCATTTGTCAGTGCCCCCTCTGCACCACTAATGCTTTATCGTTTCATATGCAAATCTGTCTTTGTGCTTTAAAGTAGTAGTCATCACCTCAACCCACCCTAACAGTGGTAGAACAGCATGTACATAGCTTCTAAATTCTTGATCTCATAAGAAAATGTCTCTTTAAGCCCTACATCAAATGTTTGTGGTGTAACCTTTTTTTTTGCCACAAAAGATTTTGTGTAAAGTCAAGGTACAGACAATCGGAAAAATGATCCTATTTCTCTGCAGTTTCTTTGGTGGTCTTCTTAAGAAAAGATAATCTCCTCTGTTCATAATTCACAGTACAGGATGTAAATAAACAAATTGTACTTAAAAATAATTTCATTCTTTGAATTACTGCTTTCTGCTTTTTACAGAAACCTGACTTGTAAAATGCCATCATCACTGACTACTTCACAAAGACATATTGTGCTCTCAGAATGAGAAAATTCTGTGAGAAGAGATGAGTTAGACTATCATGCTCAACTGGACCTTCCCATTATTTTTATAGGCCTAAATACCCAGAAGATCTGACGAGGTATACTGCAATATCATTAAATGAAAATAGGGAAATTATGCTAGAGCAAATGTAGAATCTCATATTCATTTTAGTCACTAGAATGTTATAGTCTCTTTTTATTAGCATTTTTCTCTAGAATTTAATTAAGAACAAAAAAAAAAGAGAGAGCTTTACTAGCAGATTAGTTCAGCACACTAAGTATTTGAAGGTATTCTTCATTTGAAAAATAATCCCCTCATCACTTGCCTTCCTGTATCTCCCTTGGAATGTGAATAATTTTAAAACTCGGTAGAAAACTTTCTCCTGTTGCTCTGAAACATAAGAAAATAGGTTACACAGAAAACAGATTTTCTTGTCATTTGTATCTCTTCACATCTGTATTTCTCAAAGCTTCTTTTTATGGTTTTGACTTTGCCAGGAGCATTTTTTTTTTTGACAAGTGATCATGTCTTCCTGTGGCTATTTCATTTCAGTATCTGAATGTAATATAGAAATACGTGATAAAGTAATAATTGATTTATTAATACCAAATAGCAGCAACAGGAATATCTTTCTTAAAATATAAGTGCACCTTTTTAGTCAGTTGTGACTATGAAAAAGGAACTCCATAAAAACATTCAAAGACATTCAATGGATGAAATTTATGATGCCCTCAAGGAATAATGGCAAGACAAGTAAGTGATTTTAAAGCTTTAATTTCCTCAGGTGTTCTGGAAATTTAAAAAAAGCTCACTTTTCTTCCTGAACTGTAGAGACTTGCATCCTCTCTCCTTTGTGGCTCTTCCTCTCAAGGAAAATCTTCGTACTTCCTTGGTTTTGCACATGCAAAGCTGCTCTCTCACCCAATGGACCAGCTGCCTGTGATCAGCCTTTGCAAGCTTCAGAGATTTTGACTGTTAAATGCATTTTCATTTCATTTGTGATGTTGTTGAGGGGAATAACTGAGTGGAAAATCATACATCCAGTATTCCTTTCTGCATCCTCAGATATATATTTATGTGTGAAGATTAGGGCAGGTCCTGTCTGGCTCAATGAGTACCACACAGTCAGAGAACATATGGATTGAATGTGTGCCCTTTGCTGGCTGATGTATTCTGGGTTTTACCCAGGGAGCATGAATAACCTTAGAGTTAAATGAAAGTTTTCAGTTACATAACTCTTTAAATTCGGTAACTAAAGAAACTTAACTAAATTCTTTAACTAAATAAATTCCTGGGATTAAATTTCTGTGGTAAATATACATGTTAATGAGTTCAAAATATATGTTTTGGCAGTATTTTCTAATACTCTGAGAATGATTTCAGACTCTAATCATTTACTAGAACACTAGTATCAAGAAATCAACTCATCTAAAGCAAAGTCCTTACAGAGCTGAACTATTAAGATGCTAAGGAGAGGAGAATGAAGTGCATTTTACAATGTATCTTGGTCAGAACTTACTCTTATTCCTGTGAAATTTATGTTTTGGATTCTGCGAGACATCTAGTATCTCAGTGACTCACTCAAGGGCCACTATTGCTTTATTGCTATTATATTTATTCTAGCAGAAGGGGGAGAGATGTATGAATTTAAAATATAAATGGAGTAAAGACACATAAGTAAAATGACAAATAAAAGCAATCTGCTGGAGAGGGTGAAAATTACATCAGAAATTTCTGCAGCAACGACAGTGGGACTGTATTATCCAAATGGAAAGAATGAAAATAGCAAAGGGGATAAAAGTGAAAATATGCTCAATGTATTTGAAAATGTGATGTCTGCAACATAAATTTTGTATGTTTTTGAGAACAGTTATAATCTATCTATATATGGGTGGTGATGTACAGAAATGCCAAGAAGTTGTTTTAGGTATAAAGAGGCCGATAACATCAACTGAGTCGTAGTTAAGGAAATGACACAGATGCTGAAATAATCTGCTGTTCATCAGACCTGTAAGAAGAAAACGCAAACACATTGCTGTTGAGACCTGTATCTACAACACCAAAGTTAGAATGTATCCCAAAAAATTTAGTTTCAAGCATCTATGTTCAAAAAATAGTGCAGAATAACAGATAGCATTGGTATCTAATGATAGCTAGAGAAACCAGACAAATACATCAATTGCCATAGTTTCAATTGAGAATTGAATATTTGTCAAGGAACAAGTCGG
>NW_010579867.1:309798-324445 GCF_000705375.1 Tinamus guttatus | reverse complement strand
TGCACAGTTACAAAGTAAAGTTTACAAGTTCAGAAGGAGAAGCACGCTATAGTCACTTACCACGAATCTATAGTGGGAAGGATCTCTCAACCTCGAGGAGTATCCTTGAGAGGCGTCCCTACTCAAGGGGAGATCCCGGTGTTCAGCCCACTGCCATGCAAGGAGAGCTCAGTGGGCTCTTGGGCTGTCCCTGTATTTATAGGGTAAGATGATTGACTGATATAGTCATGCTTTCAATTCAGAAATGACTGTTGGCTGGTGTACTCACAGTTAGCCTTATCTTCCCATCAGGATAGGGCCACCTGTTAGTGATGGTTAATGGCTGGGGGGGGGAAGAAATCAAGGAGGCAACTACCAGGATCAGATAATGTGGTAGTTAACACCTGAACAGGGCTATGTGTGAGAAGCCAGGTTGAGCTGGGGAAGGAACGCATCTGTCACAATATTGAGAATATTAAAAGTCAATTCGTTAAATGTAAGATCTCAAAACTGTGGCAATAAGACAAAATAATATCCTTCAGTTGTTAAAAGTTTGCTGAGCTGAGCCGAGCCATTTGATTGCAAAAGATGGAAGGCCAAAGAACTGTAAGAGTCCATTCAGAATATGAACATGACATAACACCCCCCTGCCCCAACTTTTCCTCAAGATCACTTATTTATTTAACAGGAATCACAGACAGGATATAGAAAAGTCTAGACAAAGTAATACTTTCTCTTATTGATTTGTAATTAGATTAATCTTTTTCTTTACAGTTGAACATGAAGAAAAACCTTCAAGTGCATCTATAGTATAAGTAAAGTTTCTAACTCTTTTAAGAAATGCAATGGAGGAAGAGCACCAGATTTAGTTTAGTTTCACAGAATCATAGCATCACAGAATCACAGAATAATTAAGGTTGGAAGGAACCTTTGGAGATCCTCTAGTCCAACCCCCCTGCACAAGTTATTTAATTTAATCATAAACACTGGATTAATTTAAACGAGATGCCATGAAGAATGCAGAGCTTAGCCAATGGCATGAATCCCAAACACATTGAAATAATTTTTAGTATAGATTCATAAAAACATTATTTTCTCTATGCAGAGAAAAGTGAACAACCTATCCTTTGCAAAATTGTCATTTTTCTTGTGTAGGAAAGGAGAAAGTAGGTCTACTCATTGAAAAGGTCAAATAGCTTAAGCCATTTATCCATCATAATAACTATAGCACTATTATGAGTAAAAGCTTAAAATACTTTTTCTTCCATGTCTTAATTTTCAAGGAGATTCATACAGATTTAGCATGATGACTCCCATTAGACTGTATCACATATATAACTGAACACATTCCACTCTGAATATTGAGATGTTAGGGTCCAATTCAGGAAATACACATTCAGAAAAATAACTTTACTTACATTTGCATTCTCATTATATTCAGTGGAAACTTTCAGTTCTGTTGATATTTGCAGGATTGAGCCATTAGATTGAATACAGGAAAACAAACAGCTTTCAGTCCTAAATCTGAGAAGAACGTTTGTCAAATACAAATGTATCAATGAATCATTTAGAATAGTATTATGGATCCATACTTTCTGAATACTGATTTTTCAATCACCAGAAAATAAGATCAGTTTTCTTATTTTGAAAATTAACTATTCTTTCTTCATGAAGTTTTTCTTACATAATCAACTTACAAATATTTGTTGCTAGAGATTTCTATAGAATTAAAATTAGTTAATTGTTTATTTTAATTCTTCACACAAAGAAAGACACAATGATGTTTTGCAGGACTAGAAATTATAGTATCTCTAAATGTGAACAAGGATCAAATCTAAAAAAATAGCTAATATATATTGCATTTGAGTCTCTTCTGAATTATCACTCTACTCAGAAAAACTAACTTATGAACTCCTCATGCTTTAGTTCCTGTGCTGTAGTTAATGTGCTTACATTAACTTTAAAGGAGAAATGAATTATGTAACTATATCTTGAGTGTCAGAAATTTTATTCTATTCAAACTTTTATGCATTTTATTGGCATCTTTGGTTTCAAACACTGGCATAGAAATTATCTTCCTCAACAGAAATATGAAACCAAAAAAAGAATGTCAGAAGTTTAGAGCTCCCATAAATGCACATATCTTGACAGAGTGGTGAAATTTACACTAGTACTTCAGCAAAAAATATCAACTAAAATAAAATATCTTAAGTTAGAATGGCTTATATTTAAAAAGAAGTCATTTTAGTATTTCTGTGGCTGTTGCTTTTTTTTTTTTTTTTAAATAACCATATTTGTTTTCTCTCTAGTGGAAGAACTTTAGCAGAAGCTAGATGAATTATGTATGAAAGAGTTCATGTTTTTCCTGTCTATATTAAGGAATTCCTGCATGTTCTATGGTCTGAAAACAGAGAAGAGATAAGTGCTCTTGCTAAAATTTAAGATGTCCAAAGCAAAATGAGATTCCCAGGAAGCAGTAGTATTTATTCTTATCATTTCTTGACAAAGTTGTTTGCTTAAGAGTGTAATACAAGTTCATCTTTCTATGAATCTTGCAGTGTGTGAAATTGAAAGTTGATGTGAATGAACGTAACTGTGATTAGGTTCGATCTCTCCTGGGAAACATTTTCTGGCATATAACAAACATCATGCCTTGACAAAAAATCAGAGATTTTTCCTAGCGTTTATGACAAGCAAGCGGCAATTTATTTTAAATAAATTGCTATTTATTTAAAGTAAATGTGTGTATGTCTCTATGTACCCTGCAAAACCAGATGAGCCTCTGATAAGGCAGATAAGAACTGTATTGCTGAGAATACTTTTCCATGTGGATATTTCTGTATGTCTCAGTTTGCTTATCCAGTGTGGAGGAGTACAGAGTACGTATATTATTTCTGGAGTACTATTCGTATTTCAGAGAAAACTCCCTATCAGTCTCAACAGGCAGGTTAGTTGGTTTGTTTGTTTTCCCAAATTTTCTAGAGGTCCTCATTGTAAGAACAGCCACCCACCCACTTCTCACCCCACCTCACTCCATCCCACCAAAAACACCAGGAAGTTTTAATATAGACAAAAAAAAATCAATAGTAGAACAGAGCAATGAAAATGGCTTAGAACAGCAAATACAATAATGAAAAGAAAGGATCTCAAAATGAAGTTGAGTGTAAAAGAAAATAAGAAAAGCAAAAATGGAAAAAACATTACATAAAAGGTTATGATTAAGAAGAAAATGTTCAAGTATTTGAGGAACAAGAAGTCAGCAGGAGAAACAGCACACCTTTTGAAAGACAACAAGAGTAATCTATTGTCAAAAGAGACAGATATCACTTAAAAAAGAGGATTTGTCTCCTTAAAATAGGAATGATGGAGGATACCTCTAAGAAACAGACATAAATTTCCCAAGGGAGGGAGAAGAATAAAGAGTAAGTGTAATCACATCAGAAGAGCTGATGAAGGAATTAGGACACACAGCAGCTGATAAAACTGCCAGGCCAGAGGAAGTCCACTGAGGAATGCTTTCAAGTGTGCAGCATAAGAACAGAAACAGCAACAGCTGAGTAAAATATTCCAGTTCTTAAAAGTTCTGAAGAAAAATAGCCATAAGAAGCCTGTGTATAACTAAGATTACGAAAGCATACAGAAAAACAATTTTAATTTCTTGTTGGTACTAATTTCTAGTTGGTATTTCTAATTCTACTAATCAGTAGCAACCCACAAACTATGCTCATTCAAAGTCAGTTTTCTTTTTGTCGCTAAAATGTTAGGCTGTATCAGCTTCAAGTAGAAATTACTGAGAACTTGATTTAAGAGCCTATTGAAATATATTCAGAATTTATGGACACTAATTTCCATAAGAATTTAATTTATTAACATTGATTCAGTTACAGAGACTCACAGCTTTTATTTCCTTTTCAGCATTTTTATTATCATTGTCTTTATCATGGAAACCAGAAACCAAAGAGTTAAAATTTGAAAATATACAGTTAAAATTGTGACTTTTCTGTTTTTAGTGAGAATCAGAGTTAAATATCATGAATACCTGTAAATCCCATTGGGTGCATTTCTCCCCATTCATCAAAACAATATATGAACCAATTCTAAGGCCACTGAAGGTGGTGGCATTGTGTTCATTAACTTCAGCTACCTTGCAATCAAATCACACTAAATAGGGATGTATAGAGATACCTTAAAGCATGTTGCAAACTTTTTCAAAAGTTTCAGTTTCAAAAAAAAGGCATAAAAAAAAAACACCAAAAATATCATAGACAACGCATTTTCAAATGTGCTTTATTGGGATTAACATGCCAGGAATTGTCCTTTGATTTACTTCATATCCCATGTCATTCTTATGCCAGACAAATAACAAAAACACTGGCAATCAAAGACAAATTGCCATTATATAGAAATTATTGAATATGAACTCATTTGAGAAGCATAGAAGTCAGTGTCTATTAAATTATTAAATTACTGAGTTTCCAAAAACAAGTCAACCTACAGGTACTACATGTATATTCTGCAAACATATATTCTAGCACATTGTTCTGTTTTTTTTTTTTAATATTTAAAGAGATATAATATTCATTTCTTTTTATAATCTCTGATTCTTTACTCCCTACTACCAAAGAGAGTATCTGACAATCTCCCACAATAATATGATATTCTGATTTTGTACCTATATATATTTTTTCTTTTTTGTGTAATAACTACTGCTAAAATATCAGCCTTTCTTCAGAGCCAGGTCTGAAGTACTGCACTGCTTTCTTATGGTAAGGATAGAAAAACTGAAAAAATGGAATAAATCTTGATGATACTGGTAGTTCCTAAACAGGAAATATGCATACCTTGTTTTAGCTAGGGAAAAACACAAAATGCAAAACTTTCTTCTCCCGGATTATCTTCTTGGCAGCTCAGGTAAACTACTCATAGATTTGGGGATCAACTCTGTTGAAATACTTTTAGAGGTAAAGTTAGAAACAAAAAATGTTCACCTTCCCTTATCCAGTGCGGGATATAGTACCATATTTTAGAAATGACTTCCAAAACTGGAAGTCTGTTTTTTTTTTCCATAGAACTTGTCTCTAATCAGCATTTTGATAAGAATAAAATACTGTGTACAGTTATGGATGGCATTTTTTTCTGAATGTGAAAAGTAATTCTGTAAAAACAAAATTATGACAAATTCCAAGAAGTCTTAGCCATTCAATCATTCTCAGATGACAGTGATATAGAAGTGTTCCCCAAATGTACGCTACGTGTTCCCCAAAATCATAGCCTGTGCATCTGCACAGTAGATACAGCTATTAGGAAGTTCTTATTTTGAAGAAGAGTGCTATTTAAAAAAAAAAAAAAAAGTGTGACATGACATACCCACTGATTCTGGTCTGCTGTGAAATGAGAACTGGATTAATAGTTCAGTAGCCAGAAAGGCACAGTTTTCTGCATATATGTATGTCTGCATCCTGAAACTAACAACCTCCTCTTAAAAATATCATTGAGTTTGTCATTGTTATTCATAAAACGTGTAGTCATGTTTATTTTTGTTCCTGTAATTCACAAACAGTTTGCTGTAAGGACTAGTGGGAAGTCTGCTTTTCCCATGTTAAAAGAGCTGCATCCTAACTTAGACAATGTGATAAAAGGACTTCATACACAGATGCCCGCCTGAAATTTAGGCAGAATTCTCTCTCAGGCAGGCATTTGTGTCTTAACTCATTTATCACATGGTTCTTTGTCTACAACTAGATGTTGTATGATAAAAGACAGGCAGTCTTTTTAAAGACCTGGATAGACCACTACATTACAAAAGTCAGACTGAGAGAGTATTGTTTTTAAATTTCCATTTAAATTAATTCAAAGGCTCATAATCAAAAACAATTGGTATAAAAGTGGATTTGGATTAATTTGTGTGCCTTCATTCCAACATACTAAAAATTTGTATTTTGTCTGTGCTGTCTCTTCAAAAAGTTGCACCAATCACTTTGGCTTTGTGAAAGCTCAGTTTTGTTAACCTCCTCCAACTTCTCTTTGTTTCTCAAATCAGAATTCCTAATGCCATGCTTCAAATCAAATGGAATAGATTACCGCAGATCTTTTGTCTTCCTCTTTCTTTTAGGATTTTACAGGAATAAGCAAGAGAAGATGAGCTGTAAATATGCAGAAACAGAAGGAAGTACAGTCTCTTCTAAATATAAAAGTCATCAGTGCAACAGACATTTCTGTGCATGGATGGAGCTTGTAGTATCTTAGCAATTGAGGTGAGCAAAATGATCACAAGTTTTTACCTTAATATACTTGGAAATTTTACTTCAGCATAAAAATACTTGAAGAACATTGAAATACAACACTGTTGAATCAATTGCTTTAGTCATCTTCAGTAGCACTGATGTCTCAAAGCTCTCCTTTCAGGGTTGGACATATTAAATATAGAAAAACATGCTACTTAAGTGAGTGTGTAGAATCTATTCCTTTTAAGAATTACCTATTTTCACCTGGGTTGAAGATCACAGAATCACAGAATGGTTGATGTTGGAAGGGACGTCTAGAGATAATGTCTTTTTGCTCAGAAACAGGAAAGCAAAGCAATTATAATACCTTTTATATATAATTAACATTCATCATTTCTTAATAACATTCAGCCTATGTATTTAGGGGATTGTCTTCTCAATGGAACTATACTGAAAAGAACAGACAGTTCACCAATTTTTTACATATTTATTGCATAATGTGATACTCATCAGCAAGAAATCTCCAATTAACATGTTCTAGGCAGAAATAAGGGAATGCTATATTTATGCTGGCGTCATGCTTGCTATAATTAATTTATTTTAAAAACATTAATGTGAAACTTGTGCCAGGCCAGTCTCAGAAACAAATATGTCATTGCATTTTCTCTAGCAATAACATTTACTACACAACCTTCACAGCTCCACTGAAAAGCAAGTCTGTTACTTTTATAGAGTTTGAAGTAATAACATAGAACAAGGTAAAGATTAATAAACACATGCAGTATTATACTTCAGTAAACTTAATATTTGCTATATCCAGGCTGAACTACGAACAAGTATTTCACACCTTTTTGTTTTGATGAACAGTCTCAGGATCAGGCCCAACAGTTGCAATAGAAAAATGTGTTATATTTTTTGTATATTCTTAAAAAGCCTTCAGACACAAGAGATTAGCTCCCAATTATATAAAAGATCTAGTTCAGTATATTTTCTAATTTAAAAAGCCCTAGCAATTTTAACAAGAGTTTATGTTATTGCTACTGATTTGCAAAATTAAAAAAAAAAATAAAAGAATGGCTATTTGTAAATGCAGCCAAATATTTGTAAATAATATAACATGAATGGATGCTGCAAATAAAGTTACCTTTTTGAAATAGGAACAAAAGAGTCGTCTCCCGCTGTCACCACCCTGTCTCTGTCCTCGTTCCTGGCTTTCAAGAGCAGTAGGAGTTCCTCTTCCTGCCTGAATCAGTGCTTTCAATTCCATCCACAGAATCATGCAGAATCACAGAATGGCTGAGGTTGGAACGGACCTCTAGAGATCATCTAGTTCAACCCCACCCTGCTCCAGCAGGGACACCTAGAGCACGTGGCACAGGGTCTCATTCAGGCGTATTTGGAACATCTCCAGAGAAGAGACTCCACAGCCTCTCTGGGCAGCCTGTTCCAGGGCTCGGTCACCCTCACAGGAAAGAAGTTCTTCCTCACATGGAGATGGAACTTCCTGTGTTTTAACTTGAACCCATTACCCCTTGTCCTTTCACTGGCCACCACCGAGAAGGTTTTGGTCCCATACATAAAGACCCCACCTAACTTTCAGCTGGCAAAATCAATTTAGCTTCCATTTTGCTTTGAATATTAAGCTGCAGCTTAGCAGATCTAAACATCATACTGGAGTTTTATGAACCCTTTTGCCTCTTCAGGGTCACCTGGGCAGGGCAACATAAATGCACTCAAGAAGATTACAGCTGTATATTGTAAATACTCTTATTCTTGGCTGTTTTAGACTTCAGAGGAAATGGTCTGTGATTTCCTGCTTCTGGTCTGGGAGCTCCTCTCCTCACTCAGCTCACACTTCACAAGCTGTCAAGCAATAAGAAAACACAGATTCTCCATTGCGCCTTCTGTAATTTATTGTTATCAAGTGGCTGAAAATTAGCCTAGCCCTGTATGCAGAAGCCAGTGTGATTTAACACTTAACTGATTGCTAAAAAAGCTGGCAATATTAAATAATAGAACAGCTAATAATTATTCAGAAATGATATAGTATAGTCAATTGAGGTGCAGTTGTGCCTACAAAGCAAAATTACCAATTGGGTTAACACAGCTGGAAAAAAATCTAGTCAGCAGCAGCAGACTGAGAGAAAATTGGCCTATTGCCTTCAGCATCCGTCAGGATCAATGAGTTCCAGGATGGGAAAAACCTTCTCCCCTAGCATAGGGTAGTTCAACATGTTCACCTTATTCTGGGCTTTTTTTTCCGATTTATCCTCCTGCAGCTCGGTAAATTCACGATTAAGGCAGATATTGGTACTTGTAAGGCAGCTCAACTGGGAGCCGCAGGAGTCACAGCTGGGCTTCGGGGGTCCTTCTGCACCTGGAGGAGCTGTGCCGAGTGACCTGGGGTCCCCCAACATGCAGGACGATGGGATGGGCATGTGTCCCCCTATGAGGTCATGTCACGTAGTGGTCAGGGAGTTCCAGGAGCAGGACTGTGGAGGTGCCCTCAAGTTCTCTGTTAAGATGAAGGGTGTTTAGGTACCTGGGTGATACGCATATGACTACTTGAGCCTTATTTCACTCACTTGAACTTACGTGCTCTATTCCTGACTTTAACTTCATATTATCATATCTTCTTTCCTTTTTTGCTTGCTTCATTTTTGCCTGTATCATGCATATGATAGCAAAGTCACTCTCCTAATTTTAGAAGATGTGAGAGAGGGAGAGCCAGAGAGAGGATGGTTCAGAACTTGAGCTGGATGTGGAAGTATTCTGCAAGTTGGATTCTGTGTTAAACCTTTCCACAAAGGCTGACAATAAGCAAATCACTGATGTTTCTCCCTATGCTTTCAAGTATTCAGAAACACATGTTTCAAGATGAAGTACATAAAATCTATTTTAAAAATGTTTCATCTTGACATCTGTAATCTTAAATCAGTGAGAGCTAGAAGTGCTCAATAGCTCTGAATTTGTGTGTTGAAGCTATTGAGCGCTTCTGGCTCCCACACTCATATAGAAGAGTTTTTAATGAAGATGTTCCATTCCCCAGAACAATCCCTAACCGTGGAATTATTTATTAAAAGAAGATATTATTATTTCAGCTATAATTTCAGCTATGTATTTCAGCTGTATTTTCCAGAAGTTGAATATTTTTGAGAAAACCTTCTGTATTTTTCACTGTAGGTTACATATTTGTCAAAACCTAAATTTTTAACTCAGTGATCGCTGAGAAGCTGGCAAGGGCCAAGCTGTTCAGAGCTGATAAAAGCACAATAATTTGAAGCCAGAAGTGTCCCCCCCCAACAAAACAAAAACAAACAAAACAAAACTGCGAGAAGTTTAGGCAAATCAAGAGTTGAATGACAACTGAGCAGATGATTAGAAGATATTGGACTTGGGGTGTCTAAATAAACATTTGTACTGTACAAAACAGCAGGGGACAGAAATACTTAACTCCAAAATCAGGAGTTACTGGGATTAGTTGTCCTCCTGAAAACTAGGTATTAGTTGGTCAGGAACAGTGCTATAATATTTTGGAGGGTGCAGCAAATACATTTTCATGGGGCTTGCTTGGTTCTCTTTGCACTGCCTAATCTGTGAACGCTAATCTGTGGGGTACAGGTTATACTACGGGACATTCACATGCATGATCTGCAATCCTTAAAGATATGGTAGTATTTCTTTCCAATGCCTAGCACCTCAGAGTTGGATATTTAAATATCTTTGTGTATCTAACCCTTAAATTCTTTTAAGGATTTAGCCCTCAAATCCTTTTAAGGATCTAGCACTTGGATACAGAGATGAGCACTATAAAAAAAGCCTGAGAGGAAATGAATAATCCCTTAGTGCAGGGTTTGCATAGCAGTTAGACACACACTGAAGCAAGAGGATAAAAAGGAATATCGAGCAGCTGCTGCCTCTTCTCAGTACAGTGACCACCATCCCCATGCAGAACAAAGCAAGGATCTATGGGAAAAACATCACGTTAATACAGCAACACATTATTAGGCGCAATAATGTAATTGCCATCCCTGATACTTATTCATAGCAAGTTCGAATTTAGTCTGAGGCTGAAATCGAGCTGAGCAAGATCAGTTTATGAGCTGTGCATGTCTTGATCATTTGATACATGTAGCATAACATTTTTTTGAAATAGATAACAAGAATATTTACATCAAACTGTTTACTACACTAATATCTGTATGTATTGAATAAGCATCCTTGTAGTTTACTCTAGACATTTTAGAACTATAGAAACTATACTGGAAAATAGTTAATGTGGTTGTAGGAATGTATCCTCAGTTTCTTCCCCTTCCTTCTACTCGTTTGTCTCAGACATTTTTAAAAATTTCTAATAGTCAGCTCTTTTGAGCTGAGGGGCAGTGCCAAGCAAACTCAGTCATTTTCAGAGCCTTAAGGTATTATTACAGAACAAATGAATAAGAGTAAGTATGTAAAGAATGGAAAAAAATAGTTAATAAGAATGTTTTAATTCCTGTAGAGTTTGAGCCAGCAGGAGTCTCTCTTGCTCTGTTCTTTACAGAAGCACACACAGTTTTGCAGAAGAAAGGGTTTCCCAGATGATAAAGAATGGCAACTTTTAATACATTTCTTACTGCAGAACTAATTACAAACTCTGTAATACTGCTTATACATATATATATTTTCTTATTCAGCACAAAACTCATAACTGTAACATAATGGATGTATTTTTGTTTCCTGTTTTTAATCTCAGCATTTTAGGGAAGTTAACTTGATGCAGGCTACATTAGTCATAATCATACCTGCTCTCACAATGAAAATGCATTACATAAAAAGCACCGACAAATCTTATTTACTATTGACTTTGATTAAAAGTGCATAATATATATAAGAAAAGATGTTAGGATATTGCTATGTTAATGATAAACAGATACTAGCAAACTTCCAAAATCTTGTGCCTGTAGAGGCAACGATGGTGGCTATTTACAATTAAGCTGAAAAATAATCAAATAATAAAAGTGTTATATTAAGAAACTGTCTTTTCTTCTTTTAGAAAGAAAACCTACAGCAAAAAATGTTATGCTTAGTAAAAAAAGTCAATATATGTATCATTCTACAGAACCATGTGTAGATTGAAAATTGATATTGACAAATCAGAGCTATTAATTTTTAGAGATATTTTTATGCATCCACGAGTTTGAACATTTTTTAGGAAGTGTTATTAACTTACGTCAACTTTTCTGAAAATTTGCAGACATAAAAGTGAACTCTTAGACCCTTATTAACAGGGACAAGTTAGTGTGGGACTTTCATTTTTTTTATTTTTTAATTTTTATTTCTCTCTTTTTTTTAGTCCCCTACGAGTTTGGGAGAAACTCAGGTCTTTGGAAGAAGAAAAAGGGTATAACTAGGAATGATCTAGTCTTAATCAGTATTCAAAGAGCGTATCCACATAAACCAAAGATGCAACATGATGCCAATGAGACTGTGATTCCTGAAAGTGTATGTCTAGTAATGACTCTCCAGACAATGTAATTTCCTAATTAAGTAACGACTGGTGAGAGAGAGAGACCACACACTTTTAAAATAAGGATTTGAAGGAGGCAAGGGACAGGAGATTGACAGGAACACAGAGTTATAAAAGTAACACCAGAAGACTGCGTTATAGTTACTGCCAGGCTAATGTGGAGTGAGATGGCAGAGGGGCAGAAATGAACTCATCACGGGACACAGGGAAGTGACGTTATGTTTGCCATGATTTAAAGACCAGCTCTCCAGAATCCTCCACTGTGTATGCGTGACAGAAGCTTTTCCTTGAAATATTAGATTAGGGCTTGGGTTGTGGAGAAGCCAAACTACCACATGTTTCTTCTGCTACAATGGAGCTCCTCAGAGGGCTACATTTCCCCTGTTGGGGAAGGATTACCACTGCAGGAATATATCCCCATGCAAGATGCTGAGTGAGCTAAACGTCTTGGGCAGCGTTTCCCTGCGGTCCCTACCCGCCTCCACCACATTTTAAACAGCGTCAGTGCCCAGCCATTCCTCCCCAAAGACTTGCCAAGACCTGACACCTCTTTCCCCCCAGTCTCTCCAGAGCTGTGCAGCTCTCACGAAGCTAGAGCAACAAAAATCCCCTGAACTGAACCAGAGGATCTGCACAAAAAAACAAAGCAGCATTGTGTACACAGGCAGAAAGATTCAGCGTCTGTGCATTTAGCTGATTAACAAAGTTAATTGAAAACCAGTTATGCCAGCTGGCCTTCCTAATATGCTTAACACTGCAAAGATCAAGAGTTCCAACATCCAGGAAATCTTGTGTAGCAAGGAAAAAAGCAGGTGTCCATGTTAGTGTCAGAGCGAGGAAGAAAGTCAAGAGCAGCCAAGCTCACAAGCTCCCATTTTCTGAATGATCATTTCTACCTGCAAAAGTCACCTTGGTGTTTTCATAATGAGATGGTTTTGGAGAAAAACAAACAAACAAAAAATAAGACCAAAAAAAAAAGGAAAACACTCCATCTTACAAGATCATGTTTGAAAATCCACCCTTGTCTAAATCTCCAAATGAGGCCCATTGAAAATTTCACTGCTTTATTCCACTACTCAATTTTGGCAGAGGTGAGAAGAAAACAGATGAAGTTCTGAAATAACTTGCAGGGTGTATTTCTTTGCCCTTCCATTTTTGTTAACCTCTTCTGCCTGTGAGTAGATTTTGTACAGTAGAGACTACAGCTGTTCATATTTAAATCCATTCTGTTGCAAAAGAGAATTAAAGGAACTGAGGAAATTTTGGGAACGATGGAATGTAAAGCATAAAAACAGAAATTACGTATACACTTCAAAGCTCGGGGTGGTACTCAATATGGGTAGATCTCAAATATTCTACCCATAGAGTACAACCCTGAACTTTGAAGTGTCCCCCCAGTACTACTCTGAAGCATGAGCTTCCAGAACAACATTATATCTTGTGTCTGATACACATTACAGACTAAATTACAGGCCATAAGTATAATGTAGATTGCAGCTTTTCTCTGAAGAGAGTCCTCATGGTCTCTGATGAAGTGTCTTAATAAACTCACTAAGCATACTTTTTAAAGCACCACATCAGTTTAAAAATGAATAAAAGGCAGTATAAACTCAGCTTGATCCCAGTGGTACTAAGCATTGTATATCCAGCATCAGGTTCAATTTTGTCTGCCTTCATGCAGCACAAGTACTGAACTACTTGTCTTATTTGCCTTTACCCTTTGGGTAATCGCTATCATTTTAGTGAACTTCTGACTGTACTCCAGGGTATAGGTAATGAAAACCAATATCAGATGCATACAGTATTAGACAATCTTATTGCAGTGCTGCCATCACACATCATTACTATCAATTTGACCTTGTCAGCACGCTGTGCAATGTGTTCATTGCTTTAGGTTTTATTACTACTACTCTCACTGTCTGCAGAAGTTGCGTAATGTAATTGATTTCAACAGCACACTCACCCATAACTAGAATAAGTGCTCTGTCTTCAAACATATTATTGCACTGATTTCTTGAATTTTTTCCACAGCTACTATCTGAGCAGACCCATTCTGTGTATTATCATGTGCTGTAATGTATTTTGCCTTTTAGATAAGATATTGTACTTCCTGTCATTCACTCTCTTCTAAGTAAAGAGCTTATTAGGGATGCCTACTTCATCCTCTGAGATTAGCTGTTATCAATGCACTTATCATTTATTTTGAAAATGTTGTAGAAAAAATGCTATTCAATAAACATATAGCTTTCACTGTCTCACCTTCAATATATGGCATACAGATGATTGTGCCAAACTCAGTGTTTTCCTGTTGCAATAGTAATATAATATGAATAAGGAATTACATAATTACAATACATAGTTATCACAGATTGTGAAATCGCAGGAAGGACTAGACAAGATGTTAGAGCATTTGGAAAACTTTTCAAGGGACGGAAAGCTAAAGACATTTTGATAGAAACAAAAATCAATCAGCATATGTTAATCACCTGTTCAAATAGTTTGGAACAGTGGAAAATGAAGAAGTCTAATGAAGTAAAGACACTGAGCCAGATGAAGGGGAGACAGAGTTTTAAGAATGAAAACAATAAATAATGAAAAGCCATGGAAGGAGTTAGAATAAGAAGTAGAGTAGGTTAAAGATTGACAGGTGCAGCTGCTCTGGCATGAAAAGTCAGTTTCAGAGGATCTGCTTCAATTCTCTAAAAGTTAGGCATTTGATTTAATACAATCATCTAGACATCCTTGATAGTATATGGAGATAGGCTTTTCTGGAAACAAATATGTTTTCTCTCAGAGACACCTGCTATTAAATAGGAGGAACTGGAGATACTTTCCTCTCTCTTTTTTTGCTTTCTCTCCATTGACTGTGAAGAGACTAAATTTGCTGTCCAAATTTTACACCACTTCAGTTAGGAGGAATGAACTTCTCCCTCAG
>NW_010579867.1:253498-309735 GCF_000705375.1 Tinamus guttatus | reverse complement strand
AAATCTTACACAAAACGAGAAAGTCAAGGAAAAACTTATCATGAACCTGACATCAGGTAAAAATCAATGGAAAAATGATTCCTCTTATCATTTGCAGGTGAGATTGATAGACAAAAATAGATGTTGCCTGATGTCTTCAGCTGACTTACTGCTGAGTTACAGTTAGCTGTTAATTTTGGCAATCTGTAAACAGCCTTTTACTGGGTAGAGGAAGATACAGAGTGCATTTATTTCTTTACATTTTGTCCTGGGGAAAATACAATATTTTCTCTTTGCAAACACCCTCCTCTCTTTCGGATCTGGGATTTTACACCCCAATAGCAAGTATGACTATTCAGTAGACACAGATAACTTTTTCACTTGCTTCTAGACACAGCAAGTACTGATAGCCCTAGACAAGGACAGAAAGAGTTATGAGCCATGCTGTCTATATATTCAGTGCTCTTCCTACATTTCCACTTTTACACTATCACAATTTCTTTTCCCTGCTTGAAGAACATACGGAAGAAAAACCCAATAATGGGTGAAAAAAAGAAAGCATGCTGATCTTCTTTTTATAACTGTTGGTGTCTTAGGACCATGTGAATTCTTCTGCCCTTCCAAAGCAGATATCCCTTTAGACTGTACCCTTTCCTTTCCTTTCCTTTCCTTTCCTTTCCTTTCCTTTCCTTTCCTTTCCTTTCCTTTCCTTTCCTTTCCTTTCCTTTCCTTTCCTTTCCTTTCCTTTCCTTCCCTTCCCTTCCCTTCCCTTCCCTTCCCTTCCCTTCCCTTCCCTTCCTTTCCCTTCCCTTTCTGCCAGTATGACTAGATTGAATTTCCAGACGGAAAAATGAAAAGAGGAGAAAGTAATGAAGGGTTTCCTAAATAATAGGAAATCAATAACAAAATAATCATGACTCATAGCTTTGACTCCCAAGTCTTTGCCCTTATTTAAAATATACTGTATTTCACAGCTTGCATAATTCTTGAAAAAAATACAAAATATCACTTTTTAAAAGTCGAAAATAACATTGCACAAGC
This sequence comes from Tinamus guttatus, assembly GCF_000705375.1. The sequence goes on along the minus strand of NW_010579867.1, from coordinate 308,715 downwards.
AAGTGAATTCATTTCATGCACATATTTCTAAATCATTCTTTCTGATGATTCAGATATATTTAACTTTTTACGAAGCATCTAATTTCAAAGCCATGTTCCTGTGCCCTGAGGATGAGGTCCTTTTGCCTGAGCAAAGGCTGCACACGGGTTTCAGTATTGGTGGGGTGCAGAGCAGACAAGGTGAAGAGCATCCTCTGCAATGTAGGCTTCACCGCAAATTGTTCCACAACAGTGCAACCAATGATCCTTAGCACAATTAAGCATAGCAGGAAGCCTAGATATAATTATTCCTAAAGTCTGAGGTATTTCTTACTTCTAGATCTACATAACATTTGCCAAAATAATTTTCACAGGCATTAAAATCACTAGCAACTACATTAAGCCGAAAGACCTTGTAAAAGAAATATTTATCAATAAATTATGCCTTTAATGTAAATCTTATGTCTAGAAAATGGAAAAAAATCACGAAGGAATCATAACCATATCCAGTAGGTTAAATAATAATAATAAAATACAGAAAAGCATCACAGCAAAACATTTTATATATAGTTTCAACAAGTTTGCAATTCGACAAGTTTTTCAAAATGCATCTCCAATATTCAAATAATCTGTCACTATAATACACATGTTATATTTCATATTGATTTCTAAGAAAGCCATCCAAACATTAAATTTTGTTTATTGATGATAATATAACATTCATGAATTTCTTCAGTGTTGTGACATAATATATTAATGGATAGATTAACAGTGGAACAATGCCTGTGTGCAATGCTACTGGCATGTCACACAGGAAGCTTATTTGGATATATAAAGCATTTTAGGAGGCGTGAAATTAATTTTGTTGTAGATGTATGCTGTATATCTAGCACTTTAGCTAAGAAATTGATACTTTTCTAATGCCATTTTGTTAGTAGTGCTAGGAAGCTGCATAAATGAACATGCATCTTCATCTTTAGTTGAATAAATCACAGCTCTAGTTGAAAAGAAATGCATTCTATGATGGTAATTCATTTCATCTTTCAGGACATATTTACAATTTTTAACTATGTATGTTTCTACTAATGTTTAAGGAATAGTTTTCTTTGTTAATACCTTACCTTTTCAGTCAAGGATTATTCACATATAGGCAAGAACATCTATCGTCTGTGTCCATCTCAGTACCTTTGACAAGAGAAGTAATGAGGTTGTTCCCAATTACTGAGCATTCAGTTTGAAAGTTATTTTGATTAGCTTAAAATTATCATTCTTGCAGGCTGCTAAATTGTATCTTCTGGATCTTCAAGTCATAAAGATGACAGGGACATCTGTCCAAGGGAACAAGCTAAGTTTAATTTAAAGGAAAAAACCCTGAACTGTCTGTAATGCCAGTGTAGTTGCTTTACTTTAGGTCTTCTGATCTATTGATTCTCTCCTATGGTACAAAATTGCTTTCTAAGGTGTCCATAACATTTTTCATGTGATGTTATTATTTACTTCACACCTAAAAAGGACAAAACAGCCAGAAGCGGAAATAAATGAATGTAATGTGTTCACCAGATATCAACAGCATGCAATCGTGACTGTAAAAACTCAAAGTGAAGAATTTGTGAAGAATTTCAGAGATGGATTTTGCTTATATGAACTATATTGCAAATAATTTTGAATGAGTAAAACCTCTGAAGAAACCAGACTCATTCTGTAGCACTCCGTAACTAGGAAAAAAGAAAAAAATGATGAATGTGAAGGCTTGATTTACTTGTAATGGATGCCTTGAGAGGATCTCAGTTGTTTATACAAACAGTTCTACTGATGACCCTGAAGGACGGAATTTCATATGCTTTTTCTTGTAAACTACAGGAGAATGAGTCTAGCTGATGTCAGCATGCTGTACCTAATTATTGTAGATGGGCAACCCACAGGATATGGCTTTCCTACAGGCATCAGATTGGTTTTATGGATTTTATGTACCGGTTCAGTGTCAAGAACTGAGAGCAAAATTAGTGTCAATAGTATTCTATGTCAATATATCATGTTTAATTAGTCACTCTAGTTCTGCTTCCATAGGTGTTTCAGTCTTTTTCTATTTGCAAATATCCACATCCCTTTCTTCCTACATTTGCCTTTGCTTAAGCAAGCCTCTTCAGTACAGACATTAATCTCCTTTTCTCTTGAAGCTGAAGTGGCACACGTTATAATCTGCTTTTTTTATTTCACAGAAATGTGAGGCAAGTCACAATAGCATAGATGGAGAAGGCATGTTTTAACAAGATAGTAGCAGCTAAACTTTTACTGGCAAGAGAGAACTTGGACCACAAAGAACTCATTGCATGTGTGTGAACTGCACACATCCTAGCTGCATGATCCTTTCTTCATTACCACTTCCACTCTGGTCTTGGAGAAAATTCTGAAAATTTGCCATTCCTAACGACATGCCCAAACAGGAAATAGTTATAAATAGACCTTGTTAAACTGCTAACTATGACCAGATATGCCAGAAATTATTTGCTTCTATGAACCTTGCTTAAAGAGATACTGTGTGGAATTGCTGTACTAGAATAGCTCTCTGCAGCTTGAATAGCTGAAAGGGAGAGTCTGGTTATTTTTCTTTCTTTTTTTTTTTTTTTTTGTCTATGTGTGTGTGAGAATTCTTTATACTCCACAGTTGGAAAGTGTACTATGTAGTGCAACTAATTGTAGGCAAAGCAGAGGTGTGTGAAACCTATAAATTATTAATGCATTAATTAGGATATAATTAATACTAAAACACTGATACTAATAACACTAAAACACTAAACACTAACATAAGCCGACTGAAATAGCATAGCACCAAACAATATATGGGCATTCTACAACACTTTGAAGGTGTAGGTAAAACCAATTTGTAAATTTTATGTAAGTATGGGAACTTCAAGAGCACCACAGCAACAAAATAGTTGCATATAGGAGACATTCACACAAGGGAGAAAAAAAAGGCAAAGCAGAGGACAAGGAAAACACAAATATATAAGACATCCTACAGAATGAAGAGGGGTAACAAGTCGAGACAACTTCTCATCATATAAGCAGCATTAAGAGCAAATGAGATTACCCCTTTCAAGGTGGGGGTTAATAGCACAAAGTCTTTATGCATAAATGAGGAAAATTATAGAGAAAAAAAAAAGTCTGTTCTTCTGGCTTCCCCCTGTCAAAGAGCTCTTGACCCTGATTCAATTGACCTCAGCAACAAAGGACTACCACAGACCACAGCTATCACTGCTAACTATATGTCCTCAGGTCAGTGCTGTTGTGTAGGCACAATTGCATAATGCAAGTGTTAAAGATTAGCTATATCATATACAAAATGGCTATGTGATCATATAATCATATTTTTTTTTAATTTTAAAGTTTACATGTGGCTTTATTTATCAGCCTTCCAAACTCTTGCCATGGCAAGCACTGATTTTTTTCTTCCTCTCTGTATATCTATGCTCATATATTTTGTTGCAAAATAATATATAATTCTTTTCCTTTTCTCAGTTTAATTTGTGGCCACTAGAAAGTGTTGAATATAGCAAAAAGTTACTTTTGGATATCCATAAGATTAAGACTACAACTTCATTCATTGTTAACTTTGATAATGCATTTATGATAGAATAAAAACTAAAAACAAACAAACCAAAATAATAACAACAAAAAAAAAGCAGGACATAGACTGAGAAATCTGAAAATTAGAAAATTAGAAATAATTGACATATGGAAATAATTGACATATGGAAATACAGAGATATAGCAAATATTCATAAATGTTCCTTGAATACATATATATATATATGTATATATATTTATAATTAGATTGAAAGCAAAGGTATGCTCACATGTTTAATGATTTGGCTCTTAAGAGATGTGTATGGAAGCCTGGACTATGCATAACATGTAGCAGGTTCAATTCTGAACTTCTTATTAGAAATTAAAATAAAACTTCAAAAAATTAAGCCAAAGAATTGAAAGACAGAATCATAAAACTAAATTAAGAAGAGGAAGAAGCCATCTACTTAGACATCACAGAATGACAGAATGACAGAATGGCTGAGGTTGGAAAGGACCTCCAAAGGTCATCTAGTCCAACCCCCTGCTCAAGCAGGGACACCTAGAGCATGTGGCACAGGGTGGCATCCAGGCAGTGTGGAAGATTTCCAGAGAAGGAGACTCCACAACCTCTCTGGGCCTCCTGTTCCAGGGATCTGTCAACCTCACAGTAAAGAAATTATTCCTCATATGGAGGTGGAACTTTCTGTGTTTCAATTTGTACCCATTACCCCTTGTCCCATCACAGGCCACCACCAATAAGAGTTTGGCCCCATCCTATTTACATTCTCTCCTCACATATTTGTACATGTTGATAAGATCCCCTCTTAATCTTTTCCAAGCTAAACAGGCCTAACAAGCTTAGTCTTTCTTCATACAATAGGTGCTCCAGTCCCTTAATCGTCTTTGGCACTCTATGCTGGGCCCTCTCTAGAAGCTCCACATCCCTCTGGTACAGAACTGCACACAATACTGCAGATGTGTCCTCTCCAGAGCTGAGGAGAGGGAAAGGATCACCTCCCTCGACCTGCTGGCAAAACTCTTCCCGATACAGGTCAGGATCCCATTGGCCTTCTTGGCCATCGGGGCACATTGTCGACTCATGGTTAACATGTTGACAATCAGGACTCCCAAATGCCTCTCCATGGAGCTGCTTTCCAGCAGCTCAACCCCTAATCTGTACTGGGGCCAGGTGAAGGATCCTACACTTGTCCACGTTGAACCTCAGGAGGTTCCTCTCTGCCCAACTCTCCAACTTGTCTAGGTCCTTCTGAATGGCAGCACAGCCCTCTGGCGTGTCAGCCACTCCACCCAGTTTGGTATCATCAGCAAACTTTCTAAGGGGGCATTCATCCCCTCATCCAAGTCACTGATGAACAAGTTAAACAGCACTGGGCCCAGTATTGACTCCTGGGGGACACCACCAGCCACAGGCCTCCAGCTAGATTCAGCTCCATTTATCACGACCCTCTGAGCTCTGCCATCCAGCCAATTCTCTGAGCCAGTCTACCTAATTGTCCTTCCTGATGTTCCCCATGAGAATATTATGGGAGACTGTGTCAAAAGCCTTGCTGAAGTCAAGGTTGAAAATATCCACTGCTCTAGCCTCATCTAGCCAGTCAGTCATCCCATTGTAGAAGGTTATTAGATTGGCTAAATATGACTTCTGCTTGGTGAATTAATGCTGACTATTCCTAATCACTTTCTTTTCCTTCACATGACTAGAGATGGCCTCCAGGATGAGTTGCTCCATTACCTTTCCAGAGAAGGAGATGAGGTTGACTGGCCTATAGTTTCCTGGTTTCTCTCTATTGCCTTTTTTGAAACTGGAATGATATTGGCTTTCTTCCAGTCCACCAGCACCTGTTATGTTCTCTATGACCTTCCAGAGATGACGGCTTGGCAAATGTACCCACTAGTTCCCCCAGCACCTACAGCATCGTATTTGGGCCCATAGATCTCTGGTGTGTAGTTCGCCTAAATAACCTCTAACCTAATCCTCTTAAATGAGGGGAAAGCCTTCATCTCTCCAGATTTTCTCTTTTGTTTCCAGGAACTGTAGTTTGCATGAACTAGCCATAGCAGTAAAGACTGAAGCAAAAAAAGGCATTTAGTAGTTGCATCTTTTCTGTATCCTCCATCACCAAGGCACTCACTCCACTCAGCAGCGGGCACTTTCCCTAGCCATCCTTTTGCTGCTGATGCATTTGTTGAAGCCCTTTTTGTTGTCCCTGATGTCTCTTGCTATATTTAATTCTAAATAGGCTTTGGCCTTCCTCATTGCATCCCTGCATTCTCTGACAGTGTTCCTATATTGCTCCCAAGAGATCTGTCCCTTCTTCTTCTACCTTATGTATGCTTTCTTTTTCTGTTTTTCTAAGAGCTTTTGACCCATCCACACAGGTCTCCTACTCCCCTTGCTTGATTTCTTTCTTGTAGGGATGATCTTGAGTTAGACATTTGTTTTTGTGCTAGAATTACCAGATTCTTTTTTTAGTTAAGGAATAAAGTTGTTTATTTAGAAAAGACTTTTCTCGTCTCCAAATACGTGTCCAGCCTGATAGCTCAGTAGAGTAGATTCCCTCCACAGATTAAATGTAAGGCATAGAGTAATCAGCACAGCCCAAGCTGTGCTCCAGACTACCTAGGTGCCCAAAACCGGGTGAGATGGATCCTCAACTATCATTTTCAAGGTGCTAAGTTACAAGCAGAAAACTCAGGGGAATTTTATCAGCTGGTCCGAAACTAGATACAGAGATGGTAAAAAAAAAAAAAATGCACAGAAAATGGGAAAGATGGATAGGGCTTTGAAATGTAGCACTTTTTGTTCCATTCCTTGGCACTCTGCAGAAACGAAAGGTCTGACTGTACTGCCCTTTGCTCAAAAACACTGAAGACTTACAAGTAAAAAAACAATTTAAAGAACAGAAACTTGAAACAGCTTAAAGAACAAAAAGGCTATTGCTATTCATGTAGAGGATTGAAAGAAAAGGAAATTATTTTCTGAAAGAATAGAAACTAAACAAATGCATCACTAACAAGAGGTTAATAAATGGCAGGGATAAGTGGATAAATTACTGATGAAACCAAGAATAACCTCAGAAAATCTGATCAGGAGATGTGCATCACAGATGCTTCTTTTTTAAAAATGGAGAACTAGTAATAGTGGAGTAAAAAATGAAAGCCCAGCCAAATGACAACGTGGAAAATACCAGAGGTTATCAAGGAAGTGGAAATGTCAGCTGCCTTCTCTCCCATTTTCTCTGGGAGAAAATAATAAAGAATTCTCTGACCAGCTTTGCATCCTGCATCTTTGATATGATTCCTGCCTCATCTGGAAAATAACAGTATTTAAGAACATACTATCAAACTCAGGAAGTAAAGTCATATCAAAGTTCTCTATATATGTCAAGCAAAAGGGTTTTTTTATTATTATTTATTAGTTTTCTTTGAAAATGTAGAAGCCAATTACAAATTTGTCTAACAACTTCAAACAAAATTTTTACAGATAATGCATTTTGATGGCTGCTGATATCTGCTGACTAGGATGTATTGCAAATGCAAAAACATAAATATGTGTTCATTCTATATTTTGTATATTTTCTTTGAAGATCTTTACATAAAGATAAGAAAGTATTATTACGCAAATAACTCCTGAACTGCTTAAATCATATTTTTGGCACAGTATAAGTGATATATCTTGTGTTCTTATGAGAGATTACAGCCTATATTTAAATAGGAATATGAATTGTTTATGTTATAATTTTTGTCACCCTTGAAGCTTATGTGATTTCTTCATTTTCTTATTTCAAGTAGAAAATATTACTTTTAGATTTATCTTTGAGGGAAAATAATAATAATCAGTGCTGCTAATAAGACTACCACATTCAATTTTGCTATTGCCCACCTATACTTAACTGATGTAAAATGTTACACCACCGCTAGGTCTAGAATCTAGAGTTGGATCTAGGTGGCAGATCCAGGTGGCTGCCAAAGAAATTGCTCAAGTCTTCTTTGGATGTTCTCATTTTATATTTATTCTTCCCTGTTTTTTTTTTCCTTGAACATTCCAGAATTATTTTCAAATATTTTATTTATGATTATGGTGAAATTACTGAAAACTGAATCTATTATAAAGTAAGTTTAATATAATGCAGATATTATATCTTCTTTTTAATTCCGATAATAAAATTCTTTAACATCCCTGCTATTGCAAAAAAAAAAAAAATCCTGTAATCTAAAAAGGAAACAGAAGAATAAATTTTGGCAACAAGTAACATTAGTAGCCCTACAAGGTATGAAACTAATTTCATAGTTAAGGTCCTTAGTCCTCTGACTACAAAAACAGAAAAAGCACATATTTGTATGTATTTTCTGGATTTTGTGTACAATCAACCCCAAGTGCTACATATTTCTTACAAGAAAAAAACTATAAAACTATGTATAGCAGTATATCTTACCCAGTAGAGAAATGTATCATTCCCTAGAGCTGAAAGTGTCTGGCAGAAACAATTTCACTAAGCAGTTTAGAAAAGGAGATAGTGAATAATAATAGTGAAGACTTTGGGAATCAGAATCTGAAATAGTCCACTCAATGATATACTGAAGTATTTCATTTGACCATAGAGAAAAAATGGAAAATCAGTGTTATGATCTTGAATTCATTTAAATAAATCAGAATCTGCAATGAAGATTAATATATTGCCATGTAGGGATCACAAAATGTCATGAAACTGTTGAAAAGAGAAGATTATATCTCTGAGAAACGGACTCAGATAAAGAATGAAAGAAAGTGGAAGTACACCAGTGAGGTACAATGACAATGATTCCTTCCATCAACATATGGCATAAAAACCTGATTTTTTTTTTTTTTACTGAACTCACCTGATGAACCAGAGATATGTAGTGTACTTTATATTACATTTGGAAAAAGAATATTAATATGTACCAGTGTCTCTTGCAGAACTATACCAAGTTACATATTTATACAGTTATTCCATTCACAGTGTGCTGCCTGAGAAATCAAAAATATTCTTTTATACTTTTTAAAGTAGAAAGATCCCAAAGGAGATATGCATCTAATTGTCATTGTAGATACAACATTCAAAATCTTGATTTTCATAATCTCACTCAATTCCTATTTTAATAATGAAAGTGCTGGTTGGTTTTTTAAGTCTCAAATTGTCTAGTGAACTGTCCACTATTGCTTAAATTTTGTCTATGGGAACTGACAGCTTGTGATTTTAAAATATAGATAATAATTAGTGGTAAAATTTTTATTTCTATATCTCTATCATACAACTCATGTTATCAGATATGATAACACACCTTACATTTTCTAGGTGAGTTAAAGTCACATTGCTTTTTTTGCAGTTTGTTTTTTCTGTTTTAAACAATGCCAAGTTATTTTATCCTTTTACAATGAGAAAATTTTTGTAGCAAATATTTCCCAAGCCAATGAAACTACATTTTCTGAAAAAAAAAAAAAGAAAAATGAAAAAGACTATAATAGTTTGAACTATAAGCAGAATCAGTCAAGTGTATTGATTTTTTCAACAGAAGTTTGTTAAGATACTTTGAAAATATATAATCTAGGGAAGGGAACAAAAAAGGCACTTGACAAAACCATGAGATCTGCTTCTAGTCTTCCCATCTTTAGTTGTAATTTGCATTAATCCACTGACTGCAGCTAAATTATAGATTTGCATATGGGCATGAAATGGCATATATTCTCTGATCTTTATGTATTTCTCTATTTTCTTCAGTAATTGTTTAATGACATTGCAGGGAAGCAGAACTGGAATTCGTAGGACCAGCTAATGGTACTTGCATTACACCATGGAGTCAAACTCCTTCTTGACTTTACCCCTTAGGCTCCAGCCCTTAATTTTGATCCTGAGTTGTTACAGTGTCACTGTGATTCTTTCTCCTTATGTTATTTAAACAAGCAAACAAACAATAAAAAAATACCATAACTTTTTCTGAAGGATCTGATCACTACAAAAGAAAAATATAATACTCTTTACTTCCTATAAAATGTTCAGATATTACTCTCTGTCTTGGTTTAAAACCACAAGGATTTTGCTCTTCAGCCAATGTCAAGGCCCCAGACATTCCCTGAAGAGATGACAGATTTCTTAACAATGCCCTTGATTTTTGGGCAGCAGCTGCCATTCATGTATGCTAGATGCTGAAGAAGAGCACAGTGCTACAGATTGCCTTAACAGTCTGGTACAAACACAGTCATATGAAGAAGATCATGACAAAATTAACAAATAGACTTACATAAAAGTACTGTCTTCTAGCTGTCTGCGCTGTACAACTATGTTTCTTTTCAGGAGAAGAGAAACCTTCCTACTCCATGGGATTCACAGTAACATTACCCAAAGCCTCCTACTTGTTGGTGTGAACCATCTTACAACAACTCAGTTGAGAAAATCTAACATGAGACCACGCTCCAATATTAGGTGTGCCTTTGTTTATGTGGTTCACACCTTGTTTATGCCTGTTCATAGTCTCGTGAATGATACTTATCCTGGAAAACGTAGCAAAATCGAAGACATAAGGATCAAGCGCAGTCCTGCTATTGTATGTATTCTTTAACCACCAGTGAGCTCCCTGGCATAGTCTGGGCCCCTGACAGCTAGCAGTACTGCAGTACATACATAAGCTTCAGTGTTCAGGAATTATTCCCTGTATGCATTTTACGTGAGCGCACTTTGATTTGGGAAAAAGTGCCTTAGTGACATAGTCTGTGCCTTACCACTTTGCTTCCTGGCCAAAGAATAAAACCTAGTCTGTTTTATTTATATGGATTCCATTCTCTAGGGCTCAGAGGAAAGAAATATTTTCTTCCCACAACCAGCCTCCCCACCGTATTTTACTTACTGAACTAATAAAACAAGCAATACAGAGTTACTAAAGACACATATTATTGTTGCAGTGGGCATGTAGGTATTTATGTGATTGCATATAGCTGATGTTTTGTAATAGTCATACCCCGTAGGAATAAAGTATTATCATTCTTCTTAAACTAGAACCATCCTGTGATTGCACTCCTGATATGATTTTTCTTTTCTTTTTAATCAACTAGTCTATTTGCATGTGATGCACAAATGTTAAGACTTGCATTCTCCTCACTGGTGTTAAACACTGTTGAGATAAATACAGAAGCCTGCTTTTAGTCAGCCAAAAAAAAAAAAAGGTAGATTAAAATTTTTTTTTTTTTTCAACAGAAGTTCCACCTCTCTACCCAGCTCTGTTAGAAGTGATAGTTCTTATAAGAAATTCATCTCATGTATGAAAGGTCAGATTCAGAGGCTAAGTGCTCTACAGCAAGCCTGTAGGTTTGTTGTTACAAAAGCCCAGAGGAGCAAAAACATCTTCAAGTCAGGCAAAAATGGGAAAAGAGAAACAAAAAATAAGCTCTGGAGAAAGAATAATCCCGTCTTCTGTGTTTTTAGAGAAAGAACAGACTGAGGAAAAAAGCACAGAGAAAATAATCTTTATTGTAAATAATTCAATAGACTACCAAAAATATATATTTTTTAGAAAAGTTATCCCTCCATAATTATTATTATAAGGTTGAATTATTCCCAGATTAAGCAATTTAAAAGACCACTTAAAGATTTCAAAAATGTGAAGGTATGCAAAAACACAGTAAAATTATCCCTGCAACTTAACCTTGACCAGAGGCCATGTTCATGCAATAACCATATAATTATTTCTTTTATTTGTGATCCTGATTGAACCTGCGGAATCACTCTACTTGTGAAACCAGTTTTCTTGCTCCTTCCACTCTTCATGTTCAATAGCGACTAAAATCCAACTCAGCTTGATAAAGTTTTGAATGCAGTGTAGGGCAGGGAAATTGCTGGCAGTCAGCAGTTGTCATTTTAACATATATATTTAATTGTAGATGCAAAGATTAAAAAAAAAAGGTCATAATTCACAGTGAAAGAGAGAAGACAAGGGAGAATTAACAAGGATAGTATCTGAGTTTATCACATATAAATAAGTTTGCTTACTACTGAAGTTAGCATTCTATCTGCCCTCCTAAGGATGGCAGTGGCGCTTGTCAAAACACTGACAGTACAAACCGTATACAAGCACCTGTCAGTTAAACTACCAAGAGTCTGTCCACTGCTACACTGCTAATAGGGCTTTTTCTTTTTCTTTTTTTTTTTTTTTGTACCTTTTTTTTCTTCTTTGAGCCAAATGTACTTTACTTTGGCTTTGCATATGACATTATGTGATATGTATCTCCTTATAAATAAGAAAGACATCATAATGGCTGCTCTGAGTGCCATGACTGTGTACATATGTAGGAATTAAAAGCACTCTATAAACAATGTAGTTCATTTATTTCCTAAATATGACCAATTTATATTCATTTATATTGAATGTAGGATGTACTTGACAGCTATTAATCTGTACAGTAAAGAGCTTTAGCCTTGCAAACTGAAGATAATGTAAAAATGTATGCTGAAATATAAAATGTTTCAATGGTTCATAATTAACAAATAAATTCAGTTTTGGATAAATAATTCTCTCTATTGTTGTGTCTAATTATTGTAAATGAATAAAAATTGATTAATCTATCCAGATCATCTAGCAATGTTTTTGACTCAAACACTTTTGTTGTGTGTTCATTTTGTTTCCTTTCTTTTGTCCAAAAAAATTCTGAAATACCCTTCCTTCAACACTGGTAAGAAAATTCTATTTAATCTATCTTATAAAAACTAGCACAAAATACAGTGAGAGTAATGGTATTGCCACTGTTAACAGAATAAGATAAAATATCATAAATAATATAGAATATGAATTTGTATTTTGTGATTTATGAAATGTATGGATAGTGAATTCTTTATCTGGAAAGGAAAAGCGTTGAGAGTCTAACTTCAAAACAATCTTAATTCTATCATTTTCTGACATTAGCATGGCTGTCATTCTGCTGCTCTTAGTCATGCAAGTTATCATTGTTGATGAAAACTGCCTTTAAAAGACAGTTAGAATATTTTCATTTTTATTTTGGAAATGTACCCTGATAGGAAAAACTTGTTCAATAATACATATCTAACTCAGTTTCAAGACACAATCGTAATTGATAACTGCAGTCTATGCCATATATACTTAGTTTATGTATGTATATATGTATGTATATATATAGTTTGCATATATATATATCTCCCTGTGGATTACAAATTTGCACTCAGAAGCTATTGCTCTACATCACTCTTCAAGAAACAGTGAAGAAAAATATACTTAGCATTGAAAAATACTTTATATACATGCAAAAGCAAGCACTGTTCACATGATATCATAAATTTACATCTTATGCTGAACCATTGCACTTCAGGACAATTAGATGTTCACGGGCACCACCCAAAGATGGCATATTGCCCAAAGAGCTTCTCCTTATAAGGTCATTTCTGTGGTCATTTCTATGTGGGTACCAGCAGGATACCTGAAAGCTGTCATTAATCTTGGGCTCTGCATGTGGAGGTAGAAGTCAAAATAACGGAAGGGCTGCCCAGAATAAAGATGTGATTTGTCTGCAACGTTTTAGGCAACAGCATAACTAGCTAGGAGAGGTGATGGTCTGGAGTGGATTACATAAAATGGTCTCCCTATGTAATGCCTTCTCAGAAAGTTAATTTATGTCATGTTGTTTCCCTTAGAAACAAGGCATAAGTCAGAGTGAAAGTACTTTTTTTTTCCTCTATGAACAATCAAGTTACTTAAAAATCCTTCTTTCTATCATGACCTTTTATCTTCAAAGAAGAACAAGAATTTGAAAGGATCTTCCGCAACCCTGTCAAATAAATAATATTCTTTCTGAAAAGTCAGTACTAAAACTCCCAAAATAGGCTTTATCACTGATGGAAGCATTGCCGGCTGCCATAAAACACAAACCAGGACATGATAAGCCTGTAATTTGCTCAGTGGGTCATACTGACTTTTTTTTTTTTTTCCTACTGGAAAACATCAGCTAGTCACGCAAGTGAAAATATTTTTCATTTTTATTCTTAAAAAAGTAATTAAAATAAAAATGTAACCCCCTCTGAGACTTCTCCCTTCTTCTGTAGCAAAAGGCTGTAATGAAATAAATTATAATTTTCTCTTTTTTCTTTATTCTTTCTGTTTTTAACATAGTTTCAGGAAGTCAGCTGGTAGATTTATATCAAAAAATTATCTTTCTAACACTTCTAAGACCTCTTTGTTAGAGTTGGATGTCATAGTCTAATGTTTTTTGACAAAAATTTGTTATATGTCTAGAATAAGGTGTCATAGACCAACTCCCAGGCTGTTGTACTTACTGCTGTTAAAGTCCTCTTTCCAGCAGGTACCCTCCTACATTTGCTCACTCAGCCACTCCCAAGCTCTTCGCTTGCCACCAGATCCATGATATTTTGACAATTAGTGAAAAGTAGCTGTCCCAGCTATCCAACCTAACCCTGCTGAAAGTTTGGAAAATTCAGAAAACCGTAAAATAAACCTGGCAACTTAAAGCAGCTGATAGCACTGTAATAAAACTATTTTGGGGCTCTGCTTCTTTACTAGAAAGTACTGGAAAAGTTTTGTTCTCTTAGATGACCACTGTTACCTCTCCTTCCCTCCTTCCAAAATAATCTTAGAACTACACGGCCACCAGAGTCCTCCCCTTCAAAATCCAAAAAACCCAAAATCTAATCCTGTAGTAATCAAATCTCTCTTTTCTTTACTTATGTCAGTCTTCTCAGCTCCAGCTTGAAGAACCAGTCTTCATAGGGAATTTAAAATTTAAATTTATTTTATTTTGGTTAGGTATCAGCTTAAGCACCATTCCCACGAACCTCATTTCCTAAACATGGGACCCAACAACATTATGGCTACTAGGATAGAGAGAGTCCTTTAACGAATGCCCCAGTCTTTGACTATAAAGGGAAGCTTCCTCAATTTACCAGCCACATTAAGTGACTTTGTTTGACATACAGAATGTGCTGGTGGCACTAGACTAAGCAGTGTGGGCCACGAGATATATCACATGTACTGGCCCAAGCAAGGTCCGAATTGAAAGATTCAAAATAAAATTACAATATTATAGATAAATAATGGAAGATGTGTGCCTAGGAATGAGAAAAAGGTAGACAGAGACCTACTAAGCTGCCAATACAGAAGCTCCATTTCACAGAAGTTTTTATTTAATTTAGCTGTGATATTTTGAAATACTGGCATGACTTGAGAGAAATGTGATATAAGTCACTTGAGATAGTGAAGAGAAAGGGAATGATGCATATCTTTTTGAGATATTCACATCCCCCTCATAAAGATATATTTTTTTTCTGTAATCATCTATTACATTAACTCAAGGTACAGGGAATATGTAAAACCATTTTATTTTACTTTAGAAATTTGTTCTTCTGGATAAAGAGGGGTATGTCTTCATATTTTTGAAAATACTTTCAGATCTGATTACAAAATATATATGTATGTATATATACAGAAAGTTTGTCAAATTATTTCTTTCAAAAGGAAAAAATAGTTTTGGAATAAATGGAAATTCCTGTAAAAAAGCCCCAATGGCAAAGATCCATTTTTAGATTAAAGATGTAAAGTTTTATTAAAAAAAATGTAGACATTATGTCCTTAAGAGGACATATTTACCAGACCCAGCTGAATCAGTGGAGCAACAGAGAAACGAGGGAATAGTCATCTCTTATTCTATAGCAGTACTTAGTTTCCTCTACTGATGGAAGCTGATGAAATCAGTAAATTTAATGGCTTAAATTTATATGCAAAAATTAAGTGAGATTGATCCTACCTTATATGATTCTTATGAAGAAATATTCTTGGGACAATTTCTATCAAGACAGAATAATATATTGATGAAGTTATAGTGATGAAAAAAAAAAAGAGAGAAAGCAAAAGAGAGTAAGCACTTCTTTTTAAAAATTGATTAAGGAATTTACTTATGTATTAAAAGAACATGACTGTAGCTTATAATAAAATACAGTGACAATATCATTGATTCTCAAAACTAAAATCATTTTATTGCAGAGTCAGGACTGCCATCCTCCTACCTGGTCATTATTAGTTGCAAAGCTTAAGTAATTTACAAGGATTTTTTAAAATTTATTTGGTTATGCACACCTAAAACTTGAAGTTATGCAAAAGGTCACAACTATAAATTACTTTGAAACATTTGAGGGCTAAAAAACTGGGCAATGAATGTTATGTTCTGACCTTTTTTGAAGATTAGTGCTATTAAAAACAGTTCCTAAGTATAGGTATAGCTTGGTGATTATAAAACTGCTTCTGAGAGTTTTTGATCCAATATGAATTTTAATATATAGCCATACCTGTAAAATTGCCATTCAGATGGCATTTATATGTAAATTGGTATGTTTTCTGGGCTTAGTTCAGCACTTCATGTTTTTTACTGTCATGTGGTTTGCATAGAGTGTGAACGGATCCACATAGCCTTTGGAACAGAGTACAAACAAGGAACTGTCAAAATAGATCCTAAAAAAAAATGTTATGCAAAATGTTAAGGTATGATCATGTAGGAATTTTTTTTTACATTTGTCTCCTGCTGTGCACAGTTTACAAACTTTGACTTATGAAATTGTTTATGTTATCTTAATGTAATCTATTTTTGGTTTTATTCCATCTTCAGCACTCCTGTTGCCCATTGATGCTACATAAGCTCAGTTATCATTGGGACTGACAGTAGAAAATGTCATTCAGCATTATGGAAAGCGTTCACATTTGTAGGACCTGGAGAGGAGATAGGGGCTGGGGCAGATGTACACTTTGTCTTTTCCTCTGTGTAAGAAGATGGTGTAAGGAGCATTACTTTGGAGTTTCTTAATATTACATAAACAACTGTAGTGTTTAGAGGATAAGAAAAGCTGTAATGAACTATCAATATAGACCCATTTTAGAGAAGACCCATGTGACATCTGCTGAAAATCCCAGTCATTGGGTTGAGCCACAACTGTGTGAAGGTAAGTATCTGCTCTTACTCATGTTCTAAACTTTACATGTCCCCTTCTCCCCTCAGCTTCCTCCACCAGTTAGTTCCCTAAATAAAGTCTCATCATTTTGGCGTTAAGTGTGAACAGAAAATGCCAATCTCTCTTCTGAAAAATACATATATTCATTAAAGTTTGACTAGACTTTTAGATTTCAGTCTTGCTGGTGTAGTAGAAATATAACTGAATATAGATTTTTTTTTCCTTTTTGCTTTCAGCTGTGTTGAATAGACATTTTTCTTAAAAAGATAAGATTAGAAAAACTGAAGCAGAAAGCAAAAAGCAAAATGGTGAAGTATTATTGCAGCTTTATATAACACGTTCTGAAGTTTTTGAGTCTGATAAGTGCTGCAAAGTCAATTTTGTCTGTAATATAATGGAATCATACTAGTATTCTGGAATAATTGGTGTATTGAGGGCTTCTGTAAAATCACATTTACTTAGGGATAAGAAGAATTACCCTTCTTAGAGATAAGGAATATTAATTGGCCTGGCAAGGTTTGAAGAGCGAAAGGGATAAGAGCACAGAATTCGGAGGCAATAAACAATCCTTCTATGCAGTTTTCATCACTAAAGAAAATCAGCAAACAGCCACAGATGCAATTGAACGTTACAAATGTTTGGAAATGCAGAATTATAGCTGCTTTTTAATGCCTTGATGAGGCAGTATCATCAAAGCACCTTCATTACTATTCCATATTTATAGAGAAAAGACCAAGTCCATGGCTTTACTCTGGCTTTTAGCAAGTGCATATATTGAACTTAGCAAGTTACTGAGCTACATGTACAAACATATAGATTTCTGTGTATAATCATCATCAAAATATCCAGATCAAGTTGCTCTCTATTCCAGATGAGCCTGTCTTTTCAGGTTGTGTTGCTACTTATGCCTGTACAATTAGGTGTAAGAATCCAGCAAGTCAGAGTTCTACACTCCTTCATTTTGTACCATCTTGTTCAGCTATTGGTTGACTACAATAGGCTACAAGACAAGTAGCATTATATGACTTTGCATATTTAATTTCTATAACTTCTCACATGCCTTTCCACTAAATGGTACATGTAGTTAATTTGTTCTGATTATGTGACTTAATACCAGGATATTTCCCTGAGGCAGATAAAAATTCCAACCCTGGCAGATGCTAACATGCTACTCACTGTAAATGAGGTAGGTATAACAAGAAAAGCATCACTCTAGAATGAATGAAAGTCTGATATTGAGCAACAGCAAAGTTTTACTAAGTATTCTTAGACATCTTGTTAGACTGTTTAAAAGAAAATGAATTGATTTGTTTCCATCTCCATATGAAGAACCTCTTTCCTGTGAGGGTGATAGAGCTCTGGAACAGGCTGCCAAGAGAGATGTGGAATCTCCTTCTCTGGACATCTTCCAAACCTGCCTCGATGCGACCCTGTGCCACATGCTCTAGGTGTCCCGGCTGGAGCAGAGCGATTGAACTAGATGATCTCTAGAGGTCCCTTCCCACCTCAACCATTTTGTGATTCTGTGTGATTACCAAGCAAAGTGTTGAGTGCTTGAATCTTTAGTTTACTAGCGATTATCAGGCAGCTTTACTAGGCCAACTTTCTCGTATGGAGCTGAAAGGCAGCAGGGTTACCTGGGGCTCCATGAGACATTCTTTCCTCTGAAAAAAAATTCTCATTATATCAGGTTAAAAACTGCAGCAAAGCCAAGTAGGAGTGTGTGCAAGCAGAATGACTGCAAGCTCCTGGTGAACAAGTATTAGCACTCATCTCACTAATGTGAATTTTATCCATTCTTATTTCAGTCAAGCAATTTAGTTAATTTCTTGACTCTGAAACTGAGAGAGAAAGATAATTAACAGAATATTAATCATCAAAGGTCAGAGGGAAGCTTGGAAGAATGATATAGTAATATGTCTCAACCACCAGCTGGGGAGCAAAACTAAGTGATACAAGCCGAGAAAGAAAAGCATGTTCCCTTTCCTCAGTGACTGTATCTGAAAGCAAAAAGACCTACCCACTATTTGTGGTTTTCTTCTAATCAGCAGTGAGGATCTTGCAGCAGCTGTGCAGAACTGTTAGACATCTCACACATATTTTTTTCTTTTCCTTAATTAATTTTCAGCTTTTGAGTAGCTTCCCTGTTATGCCATTGACTGTTCCCAGTAATCTTGAGACCATTATAGCAGTCACCAGTGCTATCTCATCTATCACCATTATCCTCATTTTCCCTCCCTCTTCCTCCTGAATTTGCATTTCTCTATTTTCCTCTATTTACCTACAGTTATAATCTCAGAGCTCTGTGGTATTGTGTTGTGTCACAGTACAGTGTCTAGAAGCTTCCATGACTACAATTATGGCATATATTTTATTTTAAGCCAAGGAATTCCTATTAAAAACTGTGTTTTAAACAAAACCTTGCTAAATATTCAGACAAGCTATTTCTGTAGCTATTTCTATAGCAAAACCTTACTAAATATTCAGATAATCTATTTCTATTGATATTTCTTCAGAAAGCACTGTCTCTTACTTATGTTCATGATGCCAAGTGTCCTTTCCTTGACTTCTGAGTCTTTATGTGAGACTGCAATAAATAGCAAACTCTTAAAGTAATCAGTTATGGTGCTTGGACTTGCTAATATAATGAAGATTCAGACCTCCAGGGTATTTTTTTTTTAATTAACCATAGTACAAATATAAGTTTTTAATGTGTGCATCCAAATCTGGTTTATAACCTCATCATTGACTGTGGCTACATTAAGTTTAAAACTAGAGAGTCTGATTTTACCAAATATGCAATATTCTTGGCTATATCTTAATGCCAATGCAATCATTATATGGATTGTCACTGTTCCTGCGTACTCACACAAATAACGTTTTATCATTTCATACCTTTACAGCTTTGTTTTGAAAAAGCATCTGGCTTTCTATATGTAGTTGAAGTCATTACCATTCATTACCATTACCATTACCATTACAGTCATTACCATTCAGATATTACGAAAATATCTGAATGCATTGCTAGGATAGCTGAAATACTGAAAAGTATTGAATATGTCTTTATTTGTGTTTTCCCTAAATGCTATGCCATTTATTGTGGCAATCTTAACTGTAAACTAACTCAATTTATTGGTTTGGGAATTATACAAATCCTTTTGTATTTTGTTTTGTAATGTGAATAAATGCCTTGTTATTTAAATTAATGTTCTCAGCTGCTTTAACAACAATAGAGTACAAATAGCTTGAAAGCACTGGATAATGCATTTAATAATAAAAGACATTTAATTTGTTCCAAGTTCAATATAATCATTTTAAAATTAATTCTTCCTAGAACAGCTGAAGAAAGAGGGAATGATTTCACATAGAAGTTTGTTTCTGAACATTCTTTAGAGCAATACAATTCAGAAAATACCACAGAGGTATTTAAGGAGGTTTACACAAGTAGGACAGATTGAGGACTCTTACCCAAGTAGGATATCAAAAGAATAATGGTAATCACCATGAGGAAGAAAAAGGGTGTTTGCTGATTTAAAAGAGCTGTATAGTGTATAGCTCTCTTCCATGTTGTATGTAGAAAACAAACAAACAAACAAATCCCCCAAATTGAGATCTTAAAATGTCTCAGACTGGCTATTAAGCATTTAAAATAGTTAGTAATAAACATACTACTAATAAACATACTATATCCTGTACTTCAAAGAATAAAAAAAAAGAAAAAAAAAAAGAAAGAAATGGGATTATGATTTTTGAATGTTGCTTAATGCTGAAATGTTACTTCAGTAATTATTTAGTAGGATGCTTATATTTAAGCATGAGAGGTGTCTAAGAAAATTAGTGTTCTTTATTGTTAAACAAATATCTTGTGGAGTCAAGGCCTGGATTTTCAAACATGCACTGCATCATTTTTTAACAGTGATAACAAAAACATTTATTTTAAATAGCATGCTCAGTAATTCCTAGAAGTTAAATCCTTGTAAATGTTAGCTGATATAGCACTGGCAATAAAACTCAAATATTGGATCACCTTGTTTCTGAATTCATAGACTGTTTTCCAAGCTGGGTGCTCTGCAAGTTAGTTAAATATCAGAAGGTTCAATTCAGAATCCCAAGAGCATGCATAAGGCAGAAAAATGTTATTTTTTACCTAGTGTTCTAAGTTAACTTGCATCTATGAAATGTACACATACCTCTACTGCTACAATGTGCCTTACCAAAGGGAACGTCTTTTTAAAAGCAGAAATTTTGAAGAACAGAAACGTGCTGTAGATTTTTTTCCCATTAGACAATATCCGTGGTTTAAGGAGAAAAGAAATCTCATTATGCTTATACCAAACTGATTAGAAAGAATGCATCTCTTACTAAAATTATGGCTTCCATCAAAAAAGTTTATTTTTAACTGATCAGACTGTGATATGATACTTACAGATTAGCATAAATAAGCTTGCCCATAACATGCATAAGTGTGTAAAATATTTTTTTTAAAAAAATGTTTTATTGTAGGTGTTTTAGTACCAGAGTATTTTGCACCTTCACTCTTTATTTCCTTCCAATTCTCCCAAAAAATAATAGTATCTCAGAAATTTGCATTTTTAATATGAAAGAAAGGACTCAGTGGCTTTACCCTCTTGTTTACTGTATGAAAACTTAGCGCTTGGCATAAACTTCTTTAGGTAGAATACTAGAGGTCTTGAGTTAAAATTTTATTCTGGAAGTGAAAAAAATGTATTATTACTGAATAACACTGAATATAATTACTGAATGTATTAGCAATAATGTATTATTACTGAATAATGCAATTAAGGAGTATAATTTGCAAAATAGTGAGGAAAGCTTGTGACACTATTCTTTTCTACATGAAAGTATAGAGTTCCTTGGGTGCAGGGCTTTATGATATCTGGCTATATTCTGTCTACAGTCTTCTCCCAAGCAAGGGTAATATCAGAAGTATGGCAGGTAGGGATTGGGAAAATTCCCTTCAACTGTCTCTTGACAGACGCATCAGAACATGCAACCTGCTTGTATGAGTCACAGAACATTGGGATATCTGAGAAGCTCTGAAGATGACCCACTGTTCACAAAAGCTCTGTGGGCTTTGAGATTGTGATTCTATGTGGTGAGCTTCTATAAAAATCTTTCTGAAATAGAAAACTGCTTTGCATGGTAAGAGAAGCTTATCGGTGCTATGTCATTTTCCCCATTTTTGCATGTTAAGTTAGAACATAGAGAAGGGTTAGCATTTTATCACATGCAGAGGCAGCTGAAAAAAATAAGAGAAACAAAATCTTGCAAAGATTATATCTTTTTTGTTCACCATTGATTTCTTCAGACCTCAGAAACATTCATTTTCCTCTGTACTACATATGGAGGGAAGCTTTTATGAATATTGTGATGTTCTGCATTGTCACAGATGGTTTTTGTGTGTAGATATAGAGTACATTGCTCTCTGTAATGTAGCCCTCTGTGAGCTATCACTATAGATGTGCTGGAGTGTATGAGACCCTTTCATGTAAGGCTGGCAGATGTGATACTAGAATTAGGAAGGGCATTACAACTGGAGGCCAAATAGGGCACTCTGGGGAATATCAAACACCTCTGAACATCCATCCAAGTGTCTGCAAGTAATGGGTGTCCTGATTCCTATTGATTGTAGCTCACTTGTAGGCTTAAAGTTAGGAGAGTTGATTCCCACCCATAACATCTTTTAGTACACTAATATATTTAAAACAAAACAAAACAAAATAACACCTGCTAGGAACATAAGCAAATTTGCAATTTATTTCATCATCTGGACGTCAAGACAATCCTTGAAAATTGACAGAGCTCAACACACTGCCTGCAGAATAAGTGCTCATGAATTTGCCAGTGGCTGCATAAGATGGTGTATGTTTTACCATTCCTGTCACTTTTTTTTATAAACGGGACATATGACATAGATTAACAATTATCCTCCACATTTTTGTTTCAAATAGTAGCACTTATGACTTGCACATATTGGTGATTTTTTTAATGTTAAATATAAATTTGTCATGTATATGGAATATGATCTAGTAGCATTGTATATAATACTAAATAAAAAAATCCTGGGATGTACACTGACTCTCTGGCACTGAGATGAAGAAGGAGAAACTTGTGTGTGCACATAGCACTTAGACTAAATAGGCTTGGGCTATTTTACAGCATGATGGTTGTGTACATTTGAGCCTGTTTCTTCTTTCTAACTTTGGGGATCAGTTGCCCTAGTGCATAATTATTCTTTTTTTTTTTTTTTTTTTTTTTTTGTCGTCAAATATCTGAAATACTGTGATGGCATGCTGCAGCTTACCAGAGCAAAGGCATTCCAGAGTGAAACTGAGGACATAAGTTGCATGCTCTGGAGTACATCATGAACCATGATGAGTGTTTGCGGATGTTGGTGATCCTGGTACAGCTATAGGTTGCATAAGGAGAAAGGAGTCAAGCTCAGCCCAGTCCTCTCTGCAATGACAGAGAGGCAGCAGGCTTGGAGGGAGCCCCAGCATAGCCTGAGTGTTAGGAGTCCAAGCATTAGCTGGAGAACAAGATAGTAGTCAAAAAATGAGAAAATCCTGGGTCCATTCACTCATTTTTTCCTCTCATATCTAGTAGTATAGATGGGTACAGTCTTTGGGTACAAAGACTATATACTGTGCTAGTTAATTAAATGCCATGGGGTCAGGTGTTGTTCCCAGGAGACACACCAAAGGCTCTTCCAATAAGGCAGAGATGCAATCCCTCTGTTTGGGTGAGAGATGGGGCAGAGCATTTAGAAGATATGGACAAAAGCCACTGTCTTTCAGGGACAAAGAATAAAATTCTTTTCTTTATATATATATATATTTTAAATTTCATAGCATGGATGCAGCCATGGAAATAATGTGTGATGGATGTTGGAGATAGTTAGGGTCTGGCGACCGGAAGATATCGTGCTGTACGGAAAGATAGGGCCCCTAATAGCTAATAGCCAATAGCGTTTAGTTTATGATGTAAGCAGACGGATGTGAGGTTTTAAACCTAGCTATATAACACCTTGTTACCCATCAATACACCCCATTTGCCATCCCCCACATTGGTGTCAGCGAGCTGATGGTCAGAGCGGCTTGGGGGGGGTCACTGTGCCGTCCCTGAACCAGGTCGCCGCGCCGTTTGAACTGCAACAGATGGATAATTGTATTGAAGGTCTTTTGTCTAAATTCCATTCCAAAGACTGGCAGTAGTAGAGGTGTTAAGTCCTTACTGCCACACATTTGTAGTTCATATGTATACACCAAAATGCTTCTTCTTCTCTGTTCTTGGAGTAGCCAAAAGGTGTTCTGCTTCTAACACAGGCTGAAGGCAAGGAGGATGGAAAGTGGAGCACTAAAGGACAGAACACTCTAGATGAGGCAGACATTGCAACTCAAATGATTTATACAAAACTAGGTTTGAGTTATGCAAAAAAGATTTTCTTTCCTCCTCAGAAACTGCCAAAACATTCAGGAAATGCTTCAAAGACTGCATTAACTTAGATACCAAACTGGTAATTTTTTTTTTTGCCCTAAACAAATTGTCATAACTGTGAACTTACCCCTTCACAAAGATGTGTGCATATGACTTACATCAATAGGTGATCTAAACTAACTGGAAGTGTCTCATTGTTCTTAATTTTTTTTCCTTCTCTGCTTTTCTTTTTATCCTGGAAGATGAAGATAATAAACAGTATGTAGAAAATCAAAGAGAATTACATTAATTTCAGAAGTTCAATTCCTAAAGATAACTTTTTAGTACTCAAAATATTTTATATTTCTAATGTGGCAAATGCAATTAAATCTTTATAGAATCAATATATTCTTTGAATAGTTGGGACTACATTGTGGAAGTTTTATACATGCTGAGCAGCAATTAACTCAAATAATTAGTTCTATTCCTTCCAAAGATGTTATCCTCAAAAGAGCATGCTATTCAGTGTGATTAGGGTATCAAACTATGTTGGAAGTAACTACCAGTCTGCATTCTTATTTTCTGTGAGGTTTAATACTATGCAGCATTTCATATTTTTCCAGTACTAAATGAAAAGTTATTTACATAGAAAGGTAGATGATTGAAATAAATTATCTGCATAACTTTTGTTTATTTCCCTAATGTCTCAAACCTTTATATTAGTGTCAAGAGAATGAAAATCCTTCAAAAATGTGTTAATTTAAAGTAGATTTGTGCACTACATAATCTCTACCCTAAACAGAGCTATGTAAAAGTTCTTTAATTATATTCTGGCCCATAACTATATGAAATTGGTGAAGAAAAAGTTCCTTTGTCTACCTGAACTGTGGGTCTTAGGCAAGAAGGTTAAATATTGTTTTAAACAATACTTGTACAGGAGCTAAAAATCTTTGCTTTCTGTTGTGATTGCTTTAACACTCTGAATATATAATTTCCATAAATGACCTGGATTGTTCTCTGCGTATGGCAAAGACAAATCATTTGCTTTAAACAGGAGCTCTAATGTTAGGAGGCTGTGCAATTAATCCCATTGCAAGAGAAACGCAGTCCTATATAAAAAGAAGAATTAGCTTTAAAACGTCAAAAAGGAATATATTCTTCATTCAGACTACAAAACTAGGAAAACAATTAGACAAGTATCCACATCCTGATTAGGATGCTGTCTTAATGCTAGACAGTAGAACTACTGAATGTTGAATATTCTTGCAGCTTCATCTTTTCTCATAGCTTCAGATGTTTATTGATTGATGTGGACAGAAATGTTCTTCCAACGGACCCCAGGTTTCTCTCACAACAATGTCTATTGCCTACCTTTATTGTAATAATTATAATATCACAGCAACCCCTGGAAAGAGAGGCATCAAGTATTATTCTCAGCTCTGGGGGAGGGTGGATTGAGACTCAGGGAGAGGTGCCTGAGACTATTCAGTTTACAGACTATTCAGTAGTCTGTAAACTAGAGGAAGGTATAGCAGCACACAGGCTGCATCTGTTTTAATATTCAGATACATGCCATTGATGTCCAAATTTGGGAGGGGGACAAAACACTTCAATCCAGTATGTGAACTTACATTTCATTTTTTGCAGAAATAAAGAGACAGTGAAGGGAAATGCTGGTGAACTCCAGGGTTTTGTCATAATACAAACAAGATATGGCTTCCAGTGTTAAAGAATGGTCAAATTGAGGAAAATCTCTTTAATAGAGGCACTACTGGATTATCAATTCAGCTGTAGGAAAATATCTAGCTCAGGAAATGAAACTTTCTGTTTTTTGCTTAATGTGAGAGACCCTTCAAAGCAGAGCACTACTGTAGATTAGAAAGCAGAAAGTTGGGAAGAAAATCTGTTAGAAGAAAGCGAAATGGAGATTATAGAGATCTAATACATTTGAGAGGGGAAGAAAATTGTATTTGTATTGCATTTGTATTGAGGAAGACCTTTTGCAGCAATGAAATAGGGAGGTTAAAAGACAATTTAAGAAGTACTTAGAAACAAATTGCGAGCATAAACAGTAATAGCATCTCATGCAACTTTAAAAACAAAGCACAGGCAAATGCTTGGAAAAAGAAGACAAAAATACACTTTTCTCAAGTGGTTAAAGGCATTAGTCATCATGAGTTTGCTATAAACATGCTCAAGCTCTTGTAGGAAAAAGTTGGAATAAAGGCAAAATGACAATATTTGCATAATTGTTGATTTGCAGTTACATTTGTTAGCAGAAGTGACAGGGTATATATTCTATACATAGAAAACTAGGATATATATTCTATCTAGAAATGAATCACATAGGTGTGGTAGGGTGCTAATAATTTAGACACAGTAAATAATCATGTAGAAAATTAGGATTCTTTTTCTTGTCCAAAGGTACCACTCTGTTTGGTGCCTATAACCTTATAAAAGATCAAATAGATATTGTTCTTATGGCCTAAAGATTGATACGGTTCCCGTCTCTGAGATTTTTTTTGTAGGAAAAAAAATCACACACAAAAAAAAAAAAAAGAAGAGAAAGTAAATGGGGAAAAGATCACATACATCTCATATATCTCATGTGCTTGTTCATTTTTATTTAGTGATTTCCTGATATATATTAGTTCTCCCAGCCTGCCCACTTCTAACTCATATATAGATTGACTGTAAAAGCTACAGAAAAGTGGTGTTTTAGAATAGATTGAAAGCAGGAATTTGGAATGTAGTGAACTATTCATCTAGTTGAAGTAGGAAGCACATCTAGTCTCAGTAGGAAGCACAGAGATATTTTGGGCGATATAAGGAAAATATAGCCAAGGCTGTCATTCTCTGCAGAATGCAGGGACTGAATTGATGGCAATGTGATAAGAGTTAAGTATTGAGGAATATAACTCATGAAAGGTAATGAAAATGAGAATAAGAATTTAATATAATGAAAAAAGTGAGAATTTCCTTAACACAAAGTTAAAGGAAAAAACATAATAGTGGAAAAATTAGTTTTAACCAAGAATTCACCTCTCATCTAAGACTTTTATTTATTTATTTATTTTCCCCAGGACCAGGCTGCTCAGATTTTTTATAAGCAACAGACCCTCGCACACATGATTGCTTTAACTGTGTCCTTGGATTGTCTGAGGGCACTCTGGGCCAAGTCATGCCAGTTAATGTGAAAGGAGAGGTGCATGTGTGTGAGTCACTGTTTCGCTTTTTATTGTAGGCACAACTTCTACGACCAGCAATAGCATCTGGAGAAGAACCCATGTGATCGTCCCCCAAACCTCAGCAGAGAGCTGTATCTCCCAGGTGCAAGTGCCAGTCACTCCCAGTTATTTGACAGCTAAGTCACTTATGAAAAGGCCAGGCTCAGCTCGTCTCCCACCTGTCTTTTGAGGGTTGCTGTTGTCTCCTCGCTTCTGCTGCTTCTTGCTGGCAGCTACCGTCTTTTCATGGCTTGATTATGGGTGTACACTGAAGAGTATGAGGCACTGGCCTTGACTGAAGCAGCAGAAATTCTATGAGTCCTTTGCCCACCACTGGCAGGCTGGCCTGTAATTACCCATTCCTATGTATATATATGTAGGATATATACATACATACATATATATATATATGTATATTCATATCATTAGATAGTTGTTTTTATAATAGTAGAAGGTAAAAAATATTTCTAAGAGGAACTTAATTTGAATTCTGCATGCAGTTAGCTCTTGGGAACAGTGGTCTGATTGTTCCAGGAAGCTATTTGCAAAATGAAAAGACCAAAAGTGGATTCTTAGATTCACTGAAGTTAATTACAGTTTTATCATTGTGTTTATTACAATTTCAACTTGATTTTCTGTAACTAACTGAATCAATTCTAGAATGAGAGATACTGGCATAGAACTTGCAAAGAAGATTTTCTTTACTGTTAGCAGTATTAAAAGGACATTCAGGATAAAGTGCTTCAAGTCTATTATCTTTCTTATTAGTGCATCATGCACAGTATCTAAAGAATATGGAGCAGGTGCTAGAGACTCTGTATTTAGTAAAATGCATGTAGAGACCAAAGAAAGAGATTAGAGACACTTCTTATTTAAAGGGGAAAGAAGTATGAGCAGCATTCCCAGTCCCTAGAGCTCTCAGCTAAGAAGAAACCTTTATTTTAAACAGTAACTAGAACTAAATTTTGTTTGAAGTACTTTTTGAAATCTTGCTTTTCTACTGCAAACAGACTAAACTTAAGCTTGTTTCTGGTCAGACATCCATCTAGGCAAAGCTGGTGAGTTAAGGTTAAAACATATTTCTGAAGGTAATGACCTCTAACAAAGTAGTAGCCAGACCCTTGCTATAGGGTCTGTAGTTCAGGATGTGCTTAGCAAAGTCTACAGGCAGCAGGCAGCAAGAAGTATGACTTGAATCTCTCTGCAGATCTCTAAACTATCAGAAAATATCAGTAGTGCAAATAATAAGAATTGCGACACAACTCAGGTAAGTTAGCATAGTGGTCTACCTTTTTCCCACAAAGTTGATGACTTTTTGGAATTCCTATAAGATTTTCTGCCTTCTCAAATGAAGTAATAACATACCTGTGAGAAGCATTACTGTGATAGTATGACTTATTTTAAGATGACTGTGGCTTTTGGTAACATTTGAGAAGTGTCGACTTGGAGAGGTGAAACACAGGTGGATAATCAGATCATTCATCTATAACTGACTTTTTCAGTGATTAGAGACTGAAATGCCATCTTCTCAAGAGACATTTTAACACAGATTCTCCTAAAATTAATGTCTCAAAGTTTAATGAAATTATTTTCTTAGTTGCACCTAATTACAAAGCAAGATCTGAGCACATAATTCAAGCTTGGGTGTAGGTGCAAATATCAGTTATCCAAACAACTTCTGATGCACATTCACAGTGCAAGAGTAGGAGAGGTTGTCCTGGACTATTTTTGCTTGCAGCAACCTCAGGGGATAAGTTACGAGCTCTTCAGTCTCATCATTTATGCACCTAAGAACTGAATTATTGCTTAGTTAAAAAGGCACAGGACTAATATTATCCTTTATCATATCACTGTTATGGCAAGTCCTGTTACATTATATCCAGCCTGACATCATATGGCAAAGAGTACATAGCCTCAACCAACAATTTCTTTTATGATGTCTGGCAGCTTATAAATGCAATAACGTTCTGTCCTTGATGATGTAGATGTCATTCCCTTGCAATACTGTCTTTTCAGCAAAATACTCAGGCTCTTAGACATGCACAATTTTCTATAAATCTGCTTTGATTAGGTGATGAAGGCAGAGTTCAGATAAGGTTTCTTGTCTGCTGAAGACTGTAAATTCCCTTTTAATAAAACTACACTGATAAGAACAAAAGAATCTCTTATGGAGTGCATTGTAATTAGACAGTAAGTTGTTTAGAGAGGACCTCAGTGTTGCATAAAAGAAAAAAATACTGCTCAGAACAAGTCATACAGACAAACCCCCTTAGTGATAAGTCTCTAAAGTAAGAATCACCCAGGAAGGCAACATCAAATTTATGAATATAGGGGGAAAATGATTAGATTAGCAAAACGAAAATCACAGTGGTTTTCTTTTTTTGTTTTGTTTTCACCCTCAGATAACCAAAAGATGCAAGTGGCCACATTTGACTGAGAAGGAATATCCATGCAAAGGGCAAAACAAGGTTGCTTTTCTGGCGTAGCTATTAGGGAGGCATTTTTTTTTCCTTTTTCTGGAATGCAAGTGATTAAAGATAATACAAAGTAAGAGCATGATTCTGTGGCTTTTCCCTATTATGCAAGGGTTTCAGACTCTTTCTGCCCTCCTGGTCCTTCTTTTGTATTGCCTTTTCCACCTATGTCCTGAGTTTTTTTCATGCAATAATTTCTTTTCAATGCTGTGAATCCACATCATTAAACATTGTCTTCTATAATGAACCACAAATGTCTTGAATTTGTATACTAGGCTTTGTAAAATTCTTGAATTATTTGGATTAAAAATGCTTAAGAAAAGTCCCACTGAAAATCATTTTAAAACTCTGGAAAGTAGCCTCTTTATCAATTATGGTTGAGCTTTTTCGTAACATTTCATACAGTTTATGATTGCACACAGAAGATGAAAGATGAGTTGCCTTTTGAGAAGAGGTAAATAAACTGGAAGTTCGTATCAGTCAGATAATTAAAATGCTGACTTACAGTAGCACTCTATGCTATGATAGAGGGAGGCACTTCTGACATGACACTTAACCTTTGTGAAAAGGTCAGTTTTCCACTTTCTGAAGCAAATAAAGTGTTATATCTTGGTAATGATTATGCATGTCAGACATAATGTTCTTGGTTTCCCACATTTTTCTATCATTAATTGATACAGAAAACATTCAGTGGTTGATTCAGTTGCTTTAACACAGGTGTCTAGCGTTGCTGTTGCACGCTGGCTGAAATATTTAAACAGAGTAAGAGATAAAGCTTAAGGCTTTAGACCTAGGGCTTCTGGGTCAGCAACTGTATGCCACGGAAGATACAATATGGAGCTCAAATAGCACTAGACAAGAAAATGTTGCTCCCAAAATTTGTCAGACCTTAAAAACTTTATCATAAATAACTTAGTGTTAAAGTCTTAGTAATACCTATCTCCCTTCTCTTACTCTTTAATGCACTGCAGACTGGTAGAACTCTCTGTTTTTATTTTAAAAATTAACATCAACTAAAGCAATTTAATTAATGTGCATTAAATTGTTTGGCTGAAGTTTGCTTTTATTTCTAATTGGATTCCAGTTTCATATTACCTGGTGTCAAATAAAAAGAAATACCAGGATTGCTGGTTCACTGAGAATGAAAATCCTGCGCTTCAACATCATCTTACTAGATTTTCACTCCCTAAACAACAATGTAGAAAGATTATTTTACACTGTAGCTGTGAAGTCTGGGATTAAACTTGAATAATATTAAGTAGCAAAAAGATTTTACTAATATTTTCCTTGCAGTTTTACATATTTATTTTTATGAATGTCGTCTACATTTTATTTATTTTCCTTCTAATTATATACAATTTTTTATCCTGTACCTGTTATATCTGAGACCCCCGATTGTGTCTTAAATGAATCATGTAGAAATGGCTGACAGTGTGCCTGCAACTCCATGTAAATTCTTATTACAAGCTCCCCAAAATCCATAGAATATTTAGTTAGGAAGGATTTTTCCTTTTCTGAATCCAGAAATTCTGAAATTCCAGTTGTTGTCTGTGTACTCTTTTATGCCAACACATTATTCTCTCGATTCCCCTCAGAATATTTGTTTTCTAGTGACAGCTCTCCTTTCTCAAGGGAGTTTATTTTTCTTCTCTCTCTCTCTCTTTTTTTTTTTAATTTATTTTTATTCTTGCTTTTATTTGGCTTCTACTTAAATAGATAACAGATTCCTTGTATGCCTCTACCATTCTGGTCATTCTCAGTTCACTGATCATTTTCTGTCACTGACATCCACACCAGAGTAACGCCCTTATACAGGCTTCTGCCAACTGCAAGGATATGTTGTCAAACTAAGGAGGATATGGATATTCAAGACAATATGTATTTTCATAGTCAGACGAAAACCTCTTTTCTATGTTGAAGTTGGCCCCATTGCATATCTTTTTTAGCTATTGTCATTTGCACAGACAATAATGTGCCTTCTTAGGGAGATCTCCAAAGCCAGCCACATAAGTCTGAATTTAACATTCCTGAACTAGAGCAGTAACTGGGAAGAGAGCATTAACTATTGGTTGCCTTAGCAATATATAAGCTCAGACTAGAATTGGCACACACAAGTATTTTCGTAACTTTCCAGTTAAAATAAAGCTTATTTTTGTATCATTTTAGATAATAACTGTTTAGATAAACACTGACATATTCATGCAGCACTCAGAGATTTTCAAGGTGAGCAAAGAGAAAATGCATCAGCAAACACAAATTCTCCCCCTGAACACTCTTTATGTCAACTCTGTGCTACTGGAAGACTTCTCTCTTAAGAGCTTTTTCCACAGCTGTACATGCAGACGTTAGGGAGCTTGGCCTTGGTATTAGGGTTGCAGTCCAGTGGTGAATGTTAGCCAGTAAATCTAAATCATCTTGTCAAGCATGAGCACTAGAAAAAAAAAAAAAACCTATAATACTTTAGGACAAAGGCTAACTGCTCTATTGAGAAAATTTGGCCAGTTCATCTGTCATGTCATTATTTTCCTTCTGTTGTACATTCCCTGATTTCAATAATCTCTTTTTAATATGCTTCATGAATAAATTTTTTCACTTTTTTTTTTTTTTTGCCTCTGTGTTTTCTATCTTTCATTTTGAAATTGAATTAAGTAATTTTACCAGAACTTGTCTCTAATGTTGATCTGAATGCTTTAGGCATCGTAGATTTTAAACAGACACATTCATATTTATACAGGAGAAAAATAGTATCATGTTTGTTTTCATTCTAACTGATCTGATGAGATGTTAATACAGGCTAAATTCCTTTCTCTGATGTAAGTTTAACTCTGACTGTGACTTTTTGCTTTAGCAAGAAGGGCAGACAAGTAGTAAAAAAAAAAAAAAAAAAGACAAAATATTTGAGCATTCTCTATTTGATCTCAGTTTTTTAAATATCATTGCAGCATTGGCTTCTCCATCCCTGATGTATGTATTTTCTAATTTCAGAGCTTTGGGAAATGTCGAATCCTTCACACAAGCTTATTCTTGTCATAGTGTACCATTCAGCGCTGCCTAGATGCCATTTAGATTTTACCATGGTATTCACAAGTCTACTCAGGCAAATCTATTTGTCTCTTGCCTACCACCACCTTTGAATTAAACAACAGAAAAGGTCTACTGCTTCTTTCTCCATGGTTGCTTTTTTAGCCTTTGAAAAAAATCAAGAAAAATAAAATCTCTGTGGAAAAGAAAGAGGTACATATTAATCACCTGCTGAGAAGTCATTGTTTTGTCCTGCTTCATCTTTTTATTTGATATCTCTGAACCTGCAAGTTTTTTTTTTTTCCTATTGAGGTGAGAGAACTAAGAGTAGATTAAACTTATAATAATATAAACTTATAGCTATATAATCCTGAGTGAGCTTGAGAAAGGGATATGTTGGGAGCTATGTAGGTCACTTTTGAACATAGAAGAAGTCACCTTGTCCAGTTTGACACTCTGCATTTGAATCAATTGGCTAGACTTTGGTGTTTAATATAATACATGACAGCTGGAGTACTGTTGGGCTCCTAATTGCCACTTCAAAGAGATCTATGGAAGGCATATTTGACAAACTGATGTTGATGTCTTTAGTAGCCTCTGACATCCCCGAGAACATGAGAGGCCCATGTATAGGCAAATAAATTGAGCTGTTGATATCTATTGATTATAACTGGAACTTCAATGCCGTACACCTGTATAAAATCCTCTGACCTCTGGAGATATTTTAAGGAGTCTTAAAATTGAATTGAATCTTATTTTCTTACTCCAGTGAAGTAATATATTAGTTTCCTTGTTCAGAAAAACATTGAGACATACATCTAAATTCAACATTGCTTAACAAAGCATTTATTCCACTCAAAAAATACATGCCTAGAGCTAAGCACATACTTAGGAATTTTCCAAATGTGATTAGACGATGCATGCCATTCTGTAGAAACAAATGGAATAATTTTGTGTCAGAAAGTATTCCTAAATTTGAGTAAAGGTAGTTACCTCATTGCTATCTTGATTGGAAAAACAAAACAAAACCCAACAACAAACAACAACAAAAATATATTGGAACAAATCTTTTGTATGGACAACTTTATTTGAATGTTCTTATTCCTTTTCAGTGTCAGTCCCCTTTTTCATTTTCTTCTTCTTCTTTTTTTTTTTTAATGTTTGTTGTGTGCTCTCTTTATTGCTTCTTTAGCAATAGCCAAAAAAGAAAAATCCCATAATTTAAATGTGACTCTGTTGCTATAGGTTTCTTCAGCGACAGCAAAAAATCGGAGTCAAAAGCAGATCATTATATAGATGAGAACATGCCCTAGGGCTTTTTGTCTTTTTACACAGCAGAAGCATAACATTAAACTAACCAACTGTCCACCAAGACCAAGCGTTTATACTACTGATACCCTAAAAGCCGTTATTACAGGTCATGAGTCTCTTCATTTTTAGTGCTCTTACAAATTCTGAGGAAAACATTACATTAAATATACTTCATTAATTGTGATCAAATTGATTTATAAGCTTGGTTTATGAGATGTTGGCACGGAACTAGTGGTGCTGGGGGTGAGTGACACAATGCACTTCACTCGTGGGAAAGAAATAGGAATAGGTTTTATTGGTAATGACAATTGTTTCACGAGATTCTATGGCAAGGTCACTTATTATTTACTGCATGGAGGTTCAAGATACACACAGAATTACTAAGGACACCCTCCCGTTGGGTCACGAGGTTCAGATTGGACCCCCTTGCTTTCCAAACTCCTTCTGAGAGGAGTCTGGGTGAGGCTGGATCCAGTCCTAGTCCCAGACCTGGTCAACAGTTTATGTCTAAGGGATTCGTGCACAGTTACAAAGTAAGGTTTACAAGTTCAAAAAGACAAAGGCGCACTATAGTTACTTACCACGAATCTGTAGTGGTAAGGACCTCTTAACTTCGAGGAGTATCCTTGAGAAGTGTCCCTGCTCAAGGGGAGATCCTGGCGTGCAGCCCACTGCCATGCAAGGAGAGCTCAGTGGGCTCTTGGGCTGTCCCCATATTTATGGGATAAGAGGATTGACTGATAGTCATTCTTTTAATTCAGAAATGACTGTTGGCTGGTGTACTCACAGTTAGCCTTATCTCCCCATCAGGACAGGGTCATCAGGACTGTTATTGATGGTTAATGTCTGGGTGGAGGAAGAAATCAAGGAGGCAACTACCAGGATCAGATAATGTGGTAGTTAACACCTGAACAGGGCTACCTGTGAGAAGTCAGGATGAGCTGGGGAAGGAGCATATCCGTCACAGATGTTTAAACCAACCCTGACTTTTTAGTACATTATCAGATTAGAAATTAATGCTTTGTGCTAAATTAAATGGTGAGCCTAATCTTTTTTATTATTTTTATTATTTTCAAGAAAATAATTACAACCATTTTAAATGAAAAAAAAAAAAAAACAGAAATCCTTAACATTCCTTGAATGTTGAAACATTACATATACTTCCTTTAGTTTTTATCTTCTCTGATAGAGAAAAGAAAATGAAGGGCACCTACTAATGAGTGATTTATTTATTTACTCGCTTAGATCAAATATGTCTTTGTTAGTTGTCAGGTCTCCAGATCTTTCTTAAGTAAATACACAATTTATTAAACTTGACATATTGACACAGGACAAGGAATTCCCTTTTTTATGATTATTTTTTAATTATTATTTTATAGCATTGCAACACATTTCAGGGAACGATGCTATTTGTCAGATGCCTTTGCTTCAGGACTATAAAATAATAAGTAATAAACAGATTTTTTTCCCTGTTTTGGAGATAGAAATTTCTGTGATCTGTAGAGTCATAAAAATCTCCTGTGGGAAACAGAGGCCAGACCTTGGGAAAGAAGATGTTTGCTTGCCTAGGCTGAGCGATAAGGAGCAGGGATGCAGCTGCTCAGCCCGGTTCAGAGGCGGCCCCCCCTGGAAACCTGTGGAAGCCGGCCGCTCGGCTGGGCTTGTAGCCGACTTAACTGCAGACGTCCTCCAAACTAGCTTTGGAGGTCAAACACCCGGAAATGAGGAAGAAGAGGAGGAAGGCAGGACCCTGGAATTGAGGGCTGGCACCCCTGACTGGTGTGCACGCCTGCGCACCCGGGGGGAAGAGTTGCGCAACTGAAGGCAGAGTTTGTCCACCCCCTGGGCTGCCTCCTGGGTCGTATTGACCCCACATGCCAGGATGCACCGGGCATAAAAAGTGGACAGTGCGGAGAGAGCGGGGGTGGGGAGAAGAAACTCCTAACTCTGAGGCCTACGCTGCCTCTGTGGGAGCCAGTCAGCAACTCTCTCTCTCTCTGTCCTGCCAGCTCGAGAGGATGTTTGGTTCCAGATCGGCAGGTATCACCTCGTGAGTAGTTATCCATACTTTTCTGCTTTAATATGCTTTCACCTGAATAAATGCTCGATGTAGTCACCTCGTTCTGGCTGATTATTGCCGAACCCCGAGCTCATCCGGAACATTCCCCCTATGTTCTTATTTCCTTTCCTTTGTCATTTAACTGATATGCTAGATCTATACAGACACATCAATTGATCATTACACTCAGTTCTAGACTATAGATCTATGTGCTAGGATTAAATCATGCTAAAACCAGTCCAACTTCTAGTGTTCACTTCCCTGGTACCTTTTTTATGAAATATGCAAGTAGCACGGTTTGCCAAGTGCAAACTTAATCTGTTTTTACTGGTCTTGTCATTAGTATCTATCATCTGAAGTGGTTGTGACCTTGTTCCTGCAAGAAGCTCAGAAAAGCACCCATGTCCTCCTCCAGTGTCTATTTAAAACTTTGGCAACCAAGTGGCTAGTAAAACAGTAAGGAAGGAGTCAGTATGAGGCCAGCATCAGAATGGACTGCAGAAACAGAGAGGACAACATTCTGTGACAAGGAAGGAGAAGAGGAAGCTAATGAGGATCTTAGGCATGACAAGAGGCAATATGAACTGAAGGGGAGCAGAAGGGAAACTTTCATGTTAGAAATAGCGAAAATGAAGAGAAGAACAGCAAAAAGGTAGGACAGAAAAAGAAATATGGGAAAGCTAAGAAGTTTTGCTAGCCATTATTATTATTAAACTTGTGATATATAGTTTACTGGTATTTCTTTTTAATGCTCTAAAATAATTATTTTGGGAAAATGTAGTATTCTGAACGCTCTCAAGGAATACAGTAGCAATAGCAACATTTCTACATGTTGCATTAAAGAATATTCCATATATACCCACAGCTGGAAGTGAAAGTGAGCATTCTCAATTTAGGAACATATTTAATTCTATTTTATTTAATTTAAGCCTAAACCAGAAACAAATACACTATAAAACAAACAAACAAACAAACAACAACAACAAAAAACCCCAGCAAATTCTCTACTTCCTATAAACTGGCACAGCTTTGCTTAAAAAATAGGGTCAGTTCTATTACGTCTTCAGAGTTAGAGTTTAGCAGTTTAAATTTTATATAGTAAAATTGATTATTTGAAACTATAAACAATGATTTTAGAAATATATCAGTGCCAAAAGCCATACATACTCACAAACATAATGAGTAAAAGCTTGATAATACAAATGGAAAAATGCATTCAATATAAAACCTAATGATTTCCTAATGCAAAAATGTCAAAGGGAGAAATTCAGAAAGAGAAGGTACATGATAATGATTATATAAATTATCCTGGTTAGCACTTAGCTCTGGAATGAATGCATACGCTATTGATACATATTGTTTCACCACTCTTCGTTCAATCAAGTTACTTTCTCAATCTTCAAATTTTGAAATGCAATATGTAATTATGTTCTACTTAATATCTTCTGTTTAGCAGTTGCTCTAACTAAGGCCAGATGGACTGCAATTAAATTTCAAATGGGAACATTTAGCAATTGAGAATGAAACTGTTTATTCTGAATTTTCATGAAAGTGGTAAAAAGAGGGGAGAAGGGCAAGGAAAATCCTTAGACAAACTACAGTATAGGAAAAGGTGGCCCTTCTGCAGCTGTTCTCATAACTGGTGAAATCTTCTGAAACATGAGCTATTTCAGTAAAAGATAAAGATAAGATACAATAAAGCATCATAATATATATATTTTTTTTAATAGAGCACATTCCTATTGCTTGCTAATTCCTTTAAAAGTCAGTGAGGTAAAATAACAAAGGTGCTGTAATGAACCAGGCCTTATTTACACATTGTTTAGGATGTATGCACTCTCTGCTGAAGACACTGAATGGTCTTAAATTTTTGTCCTTTTGGTGGTGTACCTCTGATAATGACGAGATACAGGTTAAGAAATGGAGAAGTGGAGTTGCTAAGAAGCTGGGAAAGCAAAGAAGCAATGCTCTGTACCCTACTCTCACTTGTTGTTTGATGTTGAGTCTGACCATTATTTATCTGACCATGCTAGACACTAAGTCTCCAAATGAACTTTTTGTGATCTCTTCATTGTTCTTGTTTTATTCTGTCTTCCCAGTCTCCTATTATAAATGTTTGGTTCATTGTGGTAGGTTTAGGTGGATGTTTAAAAACTAAGTCATTTTATCACCCTTTAGAATTTGTATTGAATCAAGCTTGCTGAGTAGCAAAGGATGAAAGACTCATAAAAGAAAAAAAAAAAAAAATAAAAAGACTCTGCATATAGATAGTAAGGAATCTCACAAGATAAACAAAATTTATAATTCTTGCTCTTTTCCGTAGTTTGCTGATCCATATTGTAGTCAAAAAACACTGGACTATATTCCAAATGTTGCAGCTGGTGAAGGTTCTCATGCTATGTGAGATAGCAGAAATATGTGAATCCTCAGTTTGAAGAAGGCATAAAATCCACTTTCTGAATGAGCATGCCAACATCTGGCAATGATCTACATCTATAATATCTGTATATGAATACAGAAATGGCATTTTCAATTGGCTAATTGTAGACAACACTTTCCCTAATATATGGGATTTTCTTTCATAGTTTTGAAGCAGGTAACTGCTTAACTTTAAACTTTTGATTTAATGCCACGGAATAATTATATATGATTAATATATATGATTAATTCGGAAGTGCTGTATCTTTTGGGATGTTGGACTGGGGTGTTTATGTGGATGGCTGATTCAAGTCTTGTCAATATGTCAGTATGTCAATCCCAACTAATTTAGCTTCATATTTAACAAAAGTGTTAAAGAACAAAATAATTTTACATTGTTTACAGATTCAATCATTCTAACACTGTTCTTTTTTTTTCTTTTCTTTTTTTTTTTTAAGCTCTATTTTAAAAGAGGTGCAGATGCTCTTTTAAAAGATGCTGCAGATACTCTTTTTTATTTTGTTCCCCCTAAAAAAATCCTGATAGAAAAAACATTATACTTGAACAGATTTTATCATAGGTACCCTTCAAAAAGTTTTATTTCTTTCAGCAATGATTATATATCAGATAGAATGATAGGAAGGCCTAGCCAAGGATATCTGATCAACCTGCCTTAATTGATTTACTACTACATAGTAAACATAATAAGGAATATTACTAATTACTTTAAATG
Organism: Tinamus guttatus; assembly: GCF_000705375.1. The sequence continues at coordinate 269,491 of NW_010579867.1, read as the reverse complement.
CTAACTGCAAGTTAACTAGAAAGTTGGCTATATACTATCCCTATTCAAAGACTTATCCTGAAACCATTACTCATACTAAATATTTTTAGTAACCCTTATACTTTAAAACCAGTGAAGATGTCTGTATAATCATGAATTGGCTGAATCATGCCCTGAATTTTTCAGCCAGCTGTAGTGGTATTTCAGATTATATTGAAATAAAACAGGCAGAATTATAAACAAGCTGTCAGGGTGGTACAGACAACGATATTTAGTTTGAATTCCACTTTTGTGGAAATATAGCCCTTTGGTGTGGAATCAGAATCTTTAATTAACACAATGAAAATGCAATACAAGACAGTAATTTGTAGCTTGTTTGCAAAGTTAGATCACAAATGCTATTTTAATATATTACCCAGAGTTTCTGAAATTCCAACTCTCAAGAAGTAGGGGCCTCTGCTCACTCACTGTGAAATGAGGCTATGTGGCTAACCCAAACTTGGTTATCTATGTCTCAAATGTCTATAGTTAAGGCAAGAAATATCTTTTCCTAGGTGTGTGTGCATGTGGCCAATCAGTAAGTTCTCAAAGCACCTATAATTATGTTATACATGGTCAAAAAAGACTTTAGGAATAGTGATTATTTTGGCACTTCAAAGGAGGCACTCTCCATTTCCCTTTTTGAAATTGGGCTACTGCAAATGGACAAATCCGAAGGTATGAGGCAGAGCAGACCAAACCAAAGCCCTGTGAGCCCACTGTAGTTTTTTTAGGGCCTCGTAGATGAGTGTGAAATATTAGAGGAATTGACCTAGTATGTCTCCAGGAAAAAGCAGGAAACATAGATGATCTGAGTCATCATGTAACTTTTAACAACTTCATACTCAAGTAGCAAATGGGGACTGTAACGCTGACCTAGGTAACAAATACTAGTGGTCTTTATTGATGGGAATCCCCTGGATCTGTGATGGAGGTTCTGCTTCTATGCCCACAGCACCCAAATCATCATGTCATGTTGGTTTTGCACGCTTTACAAAGAAGCATCAGTGAACAAAAGGTATGGATGAGATCTCTGTATGGATGTGTTAAGAAATGTAAGAAAACTCATTGGTCGGCTTTATTATTTTCATTATCTATAATGAAGTAGGTTGAGAAATACATTATGGCAAAAAACCCCTATTTTTCAAACTGCATACAGAGAATAACTTTTGCTTTTCTACAGGTGACACTTCTGAATATTTTTTCAGTACTTGTGACATTCAGTTATTTAATATTCCTCTTTTGTTTAAGTCAGAAAAAAATAAAGGGAAATAAAATATTCCCTTAGCTATTCAAAAGCTAAGGGAACCCACGTGGTTTTGAGCTTAATGCATTACTCCTACAAAGTCTTTGGAGGTGTTAAGGGAATAGATCTTTTCAATAATAGAAGAGAAAATATCTTAAGACCGCAGGGGCGGGGAACTTTGGAGGGACAAAGAAATGTATAGATGCATGCTAATATACTTTTTTTTTTTTTATCCTTCAATTTACACTGAATAATTGAGGATATTCACTTTTCAATAGATCCTTATTAATATAACTGTCACACATCCACCTCTTAAAGGGCAAAAGGAGTGAAAAGTTAAATATCTTTAAAAACTCTTTGGCTTTGTTCTGCTATGGGATTTTAAGCCGTTGGGTTGCTCATCTTAGTGAAAGGACTTCTGACCCTCATGAATTAATGAATAATAGATAAAACATGAAATGAGCAGGAAGTAACATCACATCTGGCTGGAGAGACCACACAAGCTGTACTTTTGAGAGTTATTCCCACTGTTATGCCTCATATTTCAAGTCATTTTGAATAAATAACTTTTATAATTCACTAAAATTAATGTTCAGTAAATATTTTTGAGTAGGATCATAGAATATGACAGAAAATAATCACTTGCTGTCTATGAATATAGTATTTTAATATATGGACTATATATTATCTGTATATGATTTCAGTTGGTAACTGTCTAACCCAGATATTTTCTTCTAAATTCTTCACCTATCCCCTATAAAAAATAAAATGTTTTCTGCTGGGTAAGAAAACTGTAAATCTATACTTTTGTGATTTATATTACAGTTGTGAATTAAGCATTAGAGAAAATATTAACATAGAAAATGAAAATTTGAAGAAACAAAACAGTTTCCTATATTGTCCACTTTTGGTCCTTTCCATTACTTTAAAGATGTATCTTACAGAAGTATTCTCTTAATTTCCATTCTTATTTTTGTTTTAAAAGGTATTGCTGGTATTTTGACATATTTTCCTCTGATATTCATGCAGTATTTTAATTGCACATTCATCCAAATTTTGCCAAGGATTTTCCTTGAGCTTTCAGTACATTTGTCAAGGAAAAATACTAAGAACCTTGTCATATGTAACTATTTATTTTCCAAAAAAAATATATAAAATTAATCAATTTTATATCTCATCTCTGCAATGAGAGTTGTGCTAGATACCTTGTATAGGCTTCCTGTTTGCTAGAATAAAACCTTTCCCTGTGTTTAGTTACTAGCTTCCTTATATCCTTTAATTTTTGAATGGTTTGCAGCAACTTTTCAGAATGTTTTTGTGGAGCTTTAAGCTCAGAGGGTATAATTTGGTGATTTGAGTTTAAGGTAGTGGGCTTTTTTCAGACAAGAGTATATCTATATACTCACTTAGAGTATATCTAAGTGAGGATCCACACAAAGTTTCATGCCATTTCACTTTAAGTACTTATAAGAGTCTTGTAGCATAAGCCTACCTTCCCATAATGATTGGAGAATGCTGTATTTCTGAGGGGAACTGAATAAAACTCTGAGGGTACCTCTTCTTATCATCTGACTGCAGTGGGAAATAATTAGTTAGTTAAACTATACTTCAAGCTGAGGTGCCACACTATGCCTCCATATGCCTCTGATTACAATGAAACAAAGAAAATTAATTTAAGGCTAAGAGAGACTTTTAATTTAAGGTTGAGGGAGCCTTAATTTAAGCCTGAATTCAATTTAAGCCTAAATTTTATTTAAGCTTGAATTTAAGGCTTAATTTAAGGCTGAGAGAGCTGGGCCTGTTTAGCCTGAAGAAGAGAAGGCAGAGAGGAGACCTGATCAGTGTCTATAAACACCTTAAGGCAGGGAGTGAGGAGGACGGGGCCAGCCTCTTTTTGGTAGTGGCCACCAATAGGACTAGAGGGAACAGCCACAAACTGAAGCACCAAAAGTTCCACAGAAACTTAATTAAAAATTTCTTAACAAAGAGGGTGATGGAGCCCTGGAACAGGCTGCCAAGAGAGGTTGTGGAGTCTCCTTCTCTGGAGATCTTCAAAACCTGCTTGGACGAAATCCCATGCCACATGCGCTAGATAACCCTGCATGTGCAGTAGGGTTGGACTAGATGATCTCTAGAGGTCCTTTCCAATCTTAAGGATTCTATGATTCTGTGAATGAGTAGGCAGGGAAAACACTAGAGTGTGTCTTCACCATCTGTGCTTTATGCAAGTACATTCACTGCCATCTTGCTATTGAGGTTTCCCCAGGTAATTTTCCTTGGTTATTTTTTCTATAATGTACTGTGAATTCCAAAAGATTTTCCCTTAGTGTTGTAAATGTGGGTTAATTAACTTAAATCTAATGACAATAAGCTTTTTTTTCTAAGCTATATTTCATAGAATTTTGATAAACAGCTTGTGGCTATTCACATTACCTTGTTAAAAAACAAGACAAGCAAACAATGAAAAACAAAATGACAACAACAACAAAAGAAACCTGCCCCAGTGTTTTAGATTCATGAAAAAAATTGCATCACTCAATATTCAGGATGATATATGTCTAATTTCATGCTTTTCCCTTTAACCAAACATTCTGATAAGTGCATGGTGCAGATAAATATGTGGATTTAGAACCATAATTCATGTGAAATGGCAAAACTTTATTGATTAAAAGAAGGGGACCAGCTTCTAAGCAATGCACTCTCATCCAGCAGTTCCTTCTTCAGTGTTATGCTTAACATTTTTTTGTTGCTGTTGTTTTCAGATAGGGAGTATGAGTTTTATTTCCTGATGATATAAACAAGCAAAATATAAATCTGTTAATTGAGGATTCTGGACAACATGATCCGAATCAGCTTTTAGCGTTTTAGTAAAGTTTGTAGGCTTTGTAGGAGATACTTACCATTTAATGCAAGATATCATACATACTTATGCTTACAGAGGCAAAATAGCTTTACACCACACATACATGAGACTAATTTATACAACACTGGAGTAGTAGACAACCAGGGCAAATACATCTGCTATTCACAAAATTAAAAAATAATTTTCTGGTATTGTTTAATGAAAAAATCATAGAGAATAACAACACAAATAGTGTGAACTTCAAAGGAACTCTTAATATATTCTGTGTATGTGAATTACACATTCTTCTGGAACTTCTTTCTAAGCGAGTTTTAAATTCAAATCCTCTTCAAGTAATTTTTAGATACTGAGTAATTGTTAGACAAGTTTAAAAAGGGCAAAATACTTTTATGCATACTAATAAAAATCAATGAGAAGATTAGTCAAAATCTGTCCCAGGGATTGTAGAATCTCAGCAGCCCCTAAATGAGTGTGCATGATCTGTTCAGTACCTTGCATTACTTGTTGTTTATGCCAGGTAGTTAGTCTCCAGGCAAAAGTAAAGGAAATGAATATTCGAAATAAAACTGCCAAGAAAAGTCAGAAATGTAGTTGTCTAGACAGGAACTTAGTGAAGACATGCATCATCTTCTGGAAACAGGGATAATATCAATAAAGCACACAATAACTCAAACATCAATTTTACATTTTAACCACAACTAATGGGACAAACTAGCACATGATGGGGAAGCATATCTCTAAATAAATATTTATTTTATGGAAGAAAAATGTCTACAGATTTATTTGTCCTTAGAGTTTTCCTCAGAATTATTTTGATTCTTTCCTATAATAACTGTTATATTTTAATTTATTGATATAGGACATTATAATAACAATTATATATTCAGAATGCAAATCCACTACATTATGCAGTCAAATGACAGCTCTCCTGGAGGCAAAATGCTTATCATGCATGCACTGTAAAATATGTGTTTGCTTCAGTCTGTTGGGATTCCTCAAAATATAACCCAGATCTTAGCGAAAAAATATAATAGGAATTTCATTTCATAGCTCTCACCAGGGAGTGAATAACATGGATGACAGAATAATATTTACATGGATTTCTTTTTTTCATACGCTTCAGCTCTTTGAACTTACCAAGTAAAGTCTTAATCAAGGACTTTAAGATGTTCATTAAGATGTATCTTGATGCTATTATATTTGAAAAGCCTGCAACAAAGATAATCTGAAGTATATTATATTTGGGACTTGTTGCTGGAATTAAAAATGAAATATCTTCAAATAAACATAGACGATCAGAGTGAAAAAATAATTTACTAGACTTCTGAGTACTTTGACTAGTCAATATATCAAGATTGCTTTGAAGTGTTTAATAATTTTAATTACATGTGCTAGATCTTGTTCATTCCAGAAATAATAAATATTCTGGCTTATAATGAGAAAGCTGGTAATTTTTTTATGCCCAAAGTACAGACAGCTTTGATTTTTAAGCAGGTCTAAGGACATTCAAGGGTGTGGGAAGGGGTTTTCAAATCTCTTGTACTATTAGAAATAGTGAAGTCCATGTAAAGAAGCACTGTGAAAAAAAATGAGAAATAATGTTAACACAGAGGAGAACGGGAATATTACATGGGAAGAATGTGATATCAAGGACAAATGACCTTGACGATTTTGAAGTAGGGCAACATTCAGGAACACAAATGACATTATCAAATACAAATTATTTTTTTCTGTAAGATGGTAACTTATCACTAGAAGAAAATGTTTTGAAGAAAAGACAATTAGCAGAGGATATTATAATAGCACCATAAGCTACCATCTGAAATCAAATTTGAAAATGATAAAAATGATAGTGAAATTTTCAGCTGAGGTATTTCCAGAAAAAGAAAATGAAATAGTAATTTCTGAAGCATAGTAAGTCTTTGATTATTTCTGTAAACCAAACTGGTCATGTATGTGCAGCAAAGATTATGTGAAAATAAATAGAGATGGAAGATTACATGAATATAGATCTTTATAAAGAAAACAAAACAACAAAAAAAATCCATATCCTAACAAAGCAAAAGCTGAAGGAGGTGATGGATGATGACAATGAATATATTTGGAGAATACACACCTGTAAAAGGAAAATGAAATCTTCTGAAATAACCATTATAAGAGAAATTATATAAAGTAGCCAACTAATAGAAGAAGGTAATTATAAGAGATTCTGGAACACCTTTCCAATATGTGTTTGTATAGATTGCTTTTTATTTTTTTTTTTTCAGCTTTCTTCTATATTCTCAAAGAAGTTAACTGTAGGTTTGACAGCAGATAGCTTTTTCAGTTTTTCTGGCAACATAAGGAAAATTTAGGTGCCTGTTCAATGAAACTTGATTCACAATAGTGAGTTATTTCCCAAGGCGAGGCATTTGAGATAACGGGTTAAAAAGTGATGGAGTAGAATAGGGAGTCATCTACAGAATTTACATACTTTCATAGCAAGAAAATGTGTTTTGAAACAGGCACACTTAACTAGTATATTGAAGAGAATTTAGATAAACTCAGCTCCTCTGAAAATTCTTTTGTTTGGTTTTCAGTAAATTATATCCAGTGTAAAATTTACAGTCTTTTTTTGCTTGAAGTTTTTATGTGTAGAATCATTTTATTCCATTCTTCTGTATATGAGGTTAATAAAGTACGCACTCTTCCATCATATTGCTCCTGCACACAAACACACACACACACAAAAGAAAATATGACCTTCCAGTTTCATGTTGTCAGCCAAACACTAAGTAAGGACCATGAAGGAAACATTTCTCTTTAGAGAATCAGTTCAGCAGTTGTCTTCAGGTGCTTTTTGGATATAAAGTCTATGAACTTGCAACTGTCAGGGATAGGATTGTGAATCAGGTACTCTGATCTGGTATGACAGCATGCCAATTTACTACCCAACTTGGGACTAACCACGTAGCACTATCTGAAGTAGCAATCTTTCATGCAATTGCTCTTAAAGTAGAAGGACAGCAATATGGCAAGCAATCTGTTACAAGCTTTTATAGCTAGCCGTCAGAATTATATGATTGTCACTTAATGAATAAAAGAGTGGTTTTGCTTAATTTTTTAATTAGCATATTTCTCAGAAGCTTGTTATAGTGAAACAGTTGGTTTTGTCAGAAAATTACTTTCACAGTAATTTACATGTTTTTCTTCTAATGTATTTTTTAAGTTTTAGGACAGCTGAAGATTGGCAGATTTTATTTACCTATTTATTATATGCTTTTCTTATATGTGTGAAATCTCCAAGCAAAAAATGTTTTTCTTGCTCTGGAACATGTAGGATGATAGTTACAGCTAACATAGTTGCTGCTGCACTTAAGAGTTTATTGGGTTTCAACAAGGCATTAGTCTGAGGAGAGAGGTAATTTTACAAATCACATAAGGACCTCCTCTTCACCATGCTTTGGCATCCATATTCTGCCCTGTCATGAAACAAGTGTGATAAAAGTGAGGACGATACTAGTTAGTCAAATTCTTGCCATTTTATAGAGAGCAGTCTTGAAAAGAAAGACAATTCATTTTGTGTATCTCAGGACTGAATGATACTTGATGCACTTGATAGAGACCAAGGCGAACAAGATACCTGAAATGAATCACTTAACAAAACATGCTCAGCACTAATCCGCTGGAAAGTTCCATGTTTGTCTATCATCTTTATCCATACATATATATATTATCCATACATACATAAGGTGAAGAGATACAAATTGTGTAACCAACTTTTCAGGCTACAAATATGCTAGGTAGTACTTTCTCATGCAGGTGCCCTCATTAAATTCAGTGACACTTCATGTTAAATTTACTATGCAAACAAGCAATGAAAAAGTTCGTATTCATAAATTACTTTGGAATGTTGTCTCCTTTTATCAAAGAAGACATTCTTCTGAATGGTCTGGTGAGCTCTGAAACTTAAGAAAAGTTTTAAAATCCTATACAAAAAAGATCACAATAAAAGCAAAAAAGATCACAAAAAATAAATCACATATAAAGTATTACCTATGCTACATGCATAATAACCTTTCCCTGTATACATAAACAAGTGCAATTATATGCTAGGTATTTTCATTTAAGGTGTTCAAAACCTTAACAGAGTTAACCACACTCATCTTTTTACTTGTATGATACATAAGCAGATAGAAAAATAGCCCATATAGCCCATTTGTCAGGTTGTAAATTCCTAAAGAGTAATTCAGTTTGTTTCATGCCATGCACAATACATCTCTGTGACTTTTTGGACTTTGTGATTCTCAAAAAAAAATTTAAATAAAACAATTAGGAGCATACACATTCATGAACTAAATGAACTCTACAAAACTCTACAATCTCTGGTTAGTTTTCTTTCTAGAAAAATGGTGTAGAAATGGCAAATTAGATTAATTACAATTTCATCATGTTACATTAAAATTTTCACTAAAAGAATAAAAGAATAAGTGAACCTTGTATGATATTTTTCTTCTTCTCTTCAGTATTTTCCTTTCTTTTTCCTAATGAAAGATTATTCTTCTGATGTACAGTAAATAGGTTTCATTTGTATTCATGCAGTAGATGCTGATGGATCAGATTTCCTGGATTTATGGGGGTTCTAATAAATTTAGCCATTTATTTTTTAATATTGTTTGGCCTGATAAGAGAGAAAATATTATCATGGTGCTAAAAAAAATAACAGGAAAATGATCTTATCTGATTACTGCATGATTTTTTCCTGCCTGGCAAAGGTAAATATACAGCAAAGCTTTATTAAAAATGTTTCAGAGAAATTGACTGTGGTTTTGCTGACCCTGTACAGTCTAGTTTGGATGTTTTCAAACTTATGATGATTTAAACATCTTAGCTTTGTCACAGGATATTCTGCAGGATTAAACTTTCTGACTTGATTGCAAGACATGCTCAACATTTAGGATGTGATTCTACAGTATGTAGTACAATGCAGAACTGCTGTTTTATATAAAGTATCTTTTTGTAATGTGAAAGAAAAAAAGGGTTAGGACACAGTCTTGCAGCTGTTAATAAGCTTATCAAGACTAGATATTTAACAGTTTGGTATATAGGATCAAATTATGGTCACATACAGTGATTATCAAGTGATAGATTCATTTACAAACTGTACATCAGAAACCACAGAATCACACAGAATGGTTAAAGTTGGAAGGAACCTCTAGAGACCTCTAGAGATCATCTAGTCCAACCCGAGTCCCACCCTAGGTGTCCCTGCTGAAACCTAGAGCACATGGCACAGGGTGGCATCCAGGCAGGTTTGGAAGATCTCCAGACAAGGAGACTCCACAACCTCTCTGGGCAGCCTGCTCCAGGGCTCTGTCACTCTCACAGTAAAGAAATTCTTCCTCACATGGACATGGAACTTCCTGTGTTTCAACTTGTACCCATTGCCCCGTGTCCTATCACTGGCCACCACTGAGAAAAGTATGGCCCCATCCTCCTTACATTTCCCCTTCTCGTATGTGTACATATAAATCAGATCTCCCAGTCTCCTCCTCTCTAGCCTAAACAGGCCCAGCTTGCTCTGTCTTTCCTCATAAGACAGATGCTCCAGTCTCTTAATCATCTTCATTGCTCTAAACTGGAACCCTCTCTAGAGGCTCCATGTCCCTCTTGCACTGGGGAGCCCAGAACTGCATACGGTACTCCAGGTGTGGCCTCACCAGAGCTGAGTAGAGGGGCAGGATTACCTCCCTCAACCTGCTGGCAACACTCCTCCTGATACAGGCCAGGATCCATTGACCACCTTGGCCACAGGGGCACACTGAGGTCTCATGGTTAACTTGTCAACCAGGACTCCCAAATCCCTCTCCATGGAGCTGCTTTCCAGTAGATCAACCCCTTTATCTGTACTAGTGCTTGGGGTTATTCCTCCCCAGTTGCAGAACCCTGCACTTTTCCTTGTGGAACCTCATGAGGTTCCTCTCTGTCCAACTCTTCAATCTGTCTAGGTCCCTCTGAATGGCAGCACAGCCCCCTGGAGTGTCAGCCACTCCACCCAGTTTGGTATCACCTGCAAACTTGTCCCCTCATCCAACTAATCGATGAACAAGTTGAACAGCAATGGGCCCGGTATTGACCCCTGAGGGATACCACTGGCCACAGGCCTCCAACTAGATTCAGCTCCATTTATCACAACCCTCTGAGCTCTGCCATCCAGCCAATTCTCAGTCTACCTCCACACTTCTGGAGCTTTCTTCTTGAGGGTGAAGAAAGCATAAATTTCACATCACATCCACAACACATTGACTGATGATAATTCATGGGGCCCATATTCAGTTGCCCATATGCAGGGGTATAGTGTTGTTTGTTATTATGTAAACAGCATCTTCCTTGACCTTCATACGCCAATTAAGAAGGATGCAGGTCTCACAGGACTGTGGGATATATTCTCAGCCTGCACCATAAGGGTGTCTAGCAGATGTTTTTTCTCCCATGGTGCTGCTACTATGGTCCTTCTGGAGTGGTCTGAGGTGCTCACTAAGGTTCATCTTTGTGCATGGTTTGTATAAATGCATTATGGTCAAAACAACCCCATGAGCAAACTTCTGCAACAGTCATGGGTGTGGATCTGTACATGGCTAGAGTTCTGCTTGAGGATGCTGAGAAGTGCCCATGTGTGTGAGGGTTTGAAGAGAAGAAAGGAGAGATTTGTTGTTCTTGTCCAGCAGGAAGCGCACGCCATAGAAATAAATGGCCCAGAACCTCTTCCAGAATACATTTGAAGTATGAAACTTTTGTCTGCGTTCCAGCTGTTGCAACTGATTGAGTGTGTGTTAGGAAATTAAGAGATCCCTTGATGGGAGTTTTTACTGGACTAACAAACCAGGCCAGTTTTAAACTTTAAAATAAAACTTCACTAAATTCATTCATTAGCAACACACTTCATGGCAATGTTAGTTCTTATACATTATTAATCAGAATTATTGCATAAACAACCTCTTCACTTTTATAGTCTATATTACCTGTGTGTGGTTAATACAATATTAGAGCTAATTTCACTGATGGCTACAGGCCTTTTTGGTCCTTATGTCTTTACTTTCCGAGCTTATGATGATCTAAAAAGAACCACCGCATGTCACACACACAATAAAGACCACAAACACAAATAGCACAAACACGATTTCTATCAAGTAGTACAACCTCACCTAGCTATGCACCCTACTAGTGAGTTCCACTGTTTTGATAGCACAATTTCTATCCAGTGGCACGACCTCACCTAGCTATGCACTCCACTAGTGAGTTCCACTGTTTAATTGCCGAATCCCATCCTCATCACCAGTATGTTCCGGCTGGGCTCAGGATTCGGCAATAATCACGCCAGAACGAAGTGACGACATCGAGTATTTATTCAGTTGAAAGCACATAAAAGCAGCGAAGTTTGGATAACTACTCACGAGGTGATACCTGCTGGCGGGATACTGGACCCAAACTTCCTCTCGAGCTGTCAGATCAGAGAGAGAGAGTTGCTGACCGGCTCCCGCAGAGACAGCGTAGGCCTCAGAGTTAGGAGTTTCTCCTTCCCCGTCCCCAGCCCTCTCCTCATTGTCCACTTTTATGCATGGTGCGTTCTGTCACGTAGGGTCAGCACGACACAGTAGGGGAGGGGGGCGGGGTTGGACAAACTCCGCCTTCAGTTGCACTACTCTCCTCTCCGCGTGCTCAGGCGCACACACCAGTCAGGTGTCCCAGCCCTCAATTCCAGGGTCCTGCCTTCCTCCTCTTCTTCCTCATTTCCGGGTGTTTGACCTCCAAAGCTAGTTTGGAGGACTTCTGCCACCCAATACACCTATGTATTCAGCAGTATGTCCTGTGTATTTGCAGCCCTCTCTGGCTATATTTATCTTGCAACTCTTGGTATCTGGATGCTTCCTAAGTGTAACTACATGCATCCTTTGCCTCTTTGGTGGTCACGTTACTCTCTTATGTGATATGCCTACACACTGTGCCTGACTACGCCATCACTGTGTTAAAAAACACATACATACTGTTGTTTACATTATTTCAGTGTGCTTATATTTGGATTCAATACAAACTAATATTAATTATGTTCTAATTAATTCACTCAAAATTTCTAGATGTCCCTGCTTTGGCTGCACAATTCCTGGGGAGGACGGCTGCCATTATACCACTTGCCTGGTGTGGAACTGCCACACCAGATGACATACCAGAAGAGTCTGCATGCTGAAGAAAATATGTTGAGCACTTTTAGACTCCCTTTTTGGAGAAAAATCATTGTAGTGTTTGACTTTATTGCTGTTAATTTATAAGTGGATGTCTTTGCTTCAAGAGCCTGCTGTAATTTGTCAAAAACTTTTGTGTTTCTTAAATGGAGATCTCTACCTGGAGAAATGCTGGGTACCAAGTCTCAAATGCTTATAGTTAGGAAACTGAACTGAGCAGTTTGTTTGTCTCATTATCCACTATTCATACTGGAGTTCAGATGATCAGTTGGTGAATTTATAATGTTCAAATTAGTCATCTTACGTTTCCTTTTTAACAAATAACACATAGACAGTATTAAGTATTTCGTCTTATCCTAAACAACATGTCTAAAACAGGGCAGGTGAATTGTTCCTTATAAATATCTATTACTTAATCTTTACTGAAAATAAAAGCAAGCCTAAATAGTTAACTGAGAAGTAGGCATTCACATTGTAGGCATCTTAAATCTTCTGCCTTAGTGAATACAGCTGACATAAAGTGTTGTCCAATGCGTATTTCTCTGTTAATTCTCTGAATGCGTATTTCTCTGTTAATTCTCTGAATGAAATATAACCATTTTGTAAGTGCTTTTATTATTAAGCTGCCTTTAAGATTGCCTCCTCTATCAGGCACCCTAATGTATTTTCAGAGGCAGGTATGTGGTTAGAAGAGAGGGAGATTAAGCTATATTACTAGTGAGGAATCATAAAATACTTTAACAACTCCAACACCATTGTGACAACTTTTGTGTGCTGTTTTTGCTATATCAATGCAATTAATTAAAACAGTGTTAGGCATTTGTCCTCAGGACCAAGACAAGTGGCACTGCCTTCAAGACATACTAATGCATACTAACATATGTAAATTACATAGCACTTGGATCTGGATCTCCTCTGATTTTCATGCTCTGGCCTTAGGACATTATCATTGTTCTTGTTTTCTTCTGTTCATAGTTGATGAAATAATCAGAGGACTTTATTTCAGTCGATCAGAGTTTTGTTTTCATAACATGATACTTCATTTATATGTTGCTCTCAAGAACGGTGTAGGGGATGCGTGGATTGCTTCAGGTCACATTTTAAAATGATTTTGGAGGATATATAGCATTTTTACTTGTATATGTATTTGTGTATGTTTTTGGTACAGTCTTGTGCATACTGTCTTTTGAAGCAGGTTCAGGAGTCAACATGCCTAACATGCATAAACATCCCCTAAACATGCTTAAATACTGTCTTGTAGAAAGCTATTTGGAACAGACAAAAACAGAATCAGGTGTCATGGGAACTATCTACTTGTTCTACATGGGAACTTGCTACTAGGGGATGAAGGTATTCTAGGAATGCCCTGTTGAATCACAAGGTTCAGATCAGAGCCACTTGCTTTTAAGCACTCCTCCTGAGGAGATTATAATCTCTTTAATATATATTATAATCTCCTGGTTTTAATCTCCTGATTATAATCTCTTTAATATATAATTATAATCTCCTGAGAGGACTCTGTGTATAGATCTGATCCTAATCCTAGCCCTGGTCAACAATTTATGTCTCCTTTATCTCTACATGTTTATGGGTGTGAATTAGGCAAGCAGATTTGGTTCTAATCCACAGTATAATTTATTGGCACACTATTTTTATGTTCACACAACACAGTCAAAGTGCTTACACAAATTACAATCAGAACTATTGTACAACTACAAAGCTGTCCATTAATCTCTTAAAGTTCTTGAGACATTTTCCAACAAATTAGGAGGTTAGGAAGCACCAACTACTCTGCTCATCCCATGACCCTCAGAGACAGAGAAAGAGAGAGAAAGGGGGAGGGAGAGAAGAGCGGGGAGTAACAGTGCACCTACCACACCAGGGAGTAAGTTTGCAGGTATGCAATGCGGATGACCAAAATCAGCTGCAATTTCCTAACTCTTATTTAGCTGTGTGGATCCTTTGAGTTCAAGTCTAATAGTTTCAAATCTTACTTATCCTTCAGTGACATCATGCTCCTGAGAGATGAAGACTCCTGAGAGATGAAAACATTGGCCTTTTCTGACCAATGAACATTGACCACGCCTCATTCTCTTTTGGCATTTAACTGAAGTATCTAAAAGAGGGATGTACTGACTCATGGCTCCCTATATTGTAACAATTTAAAAGGGTGGCTGAGGTCATCTTCAGTATCTTTTCTCCTCCACCCACTGCCTTCTAAGACAGACTATGATAGATGATACTTTTTTAAACTCAGATAACTCTTTCAGCATACCAGAGATCAATTTTGCTCAGAGAAAACCAGACTTACTATTAGAACTACTCTTCATTTTGGACAATTCATTCTACAGTCTCTATGGTTCTTCTGCTACCTGGTCTCAATCAATTGTTTTAACTTTCTCCTGTTTTTAACTGAATGAGGATCAGAAACTGTTAGCCTTCAGTGATACTGCAGGAACTTTGTAAAAGTCAGCTGAATCTATTTTGTCCGTATACTTTGTGGACAATGTGAATGTTGTAGAATGCCATGAAAACTGAATTCTAAAGCCCCCTTTCCAGTCTGATCACAAAAATTAGATCACAAAGTACTACTGACTTCAGGAGAGTATGTATTACTGGGACAAGAGATGCCTTGCAAGGGATGATAGTCTGAGAACATCTGAAAATGCAAAGCATTCTGGAAAATTCCCTACTCTATAGTTAACTCTGCCTCTGAAAACTTTTCCCATTTTTAGTTATTTACTTGACAGTTTTTAAAAATAAACAGCAGATTTTACAAGTTTATCGTTTCAGTTAATGCCTTATTATGCTGCTAAGAAAATGTGATAAATTACAGAAGAACCTTAAATGGTCCAGCTTCTCCTGGTATTTCTCAAAGCTAAATAAAAGCAGGTGCAGCAATTTTATTTCAGTTACTTAGTTTTATTTTGAATCCTTCTAAAGCTGATACCATGCTTTTGGAAGGCAGCTTACTCTCTTGTGCCTTCTTTTTTGCTTGCTACTCATGACAAACCATTAAATGATTCCCATGCTCTCACCATGGGAAGAATAAAATTTAGTAGCAGTTAGACAACATGAGATAGTAAGCATAATGCAAATATCATCCATCTGAGTCTAAAATAAGTAAACAAACAGACTCTTTAAAACCCTTCAAAACTTTTGGTCTCTATTTAAGGTAACTCCATCCTATTAGACTTCTATGGAAGTGCCAAACTAGCTACATGACCAGGCAGAAATTTATTTTTTCCATGATGTATACTCCCCATTGATTCAGAATACTGAATTTAATTAAATGCCCAATAAACTCTCAGTCTGTCCCTTGACTTGTCTTATGCCTTGAGTCATTAACAAGAGGATTATGGATTCCTACTGGTCAAGGGTTTCTTTAAACTGGAACAAAACCTATATACACGTTCCTGATTATAGTTCCAATATAGTAATCTCCTTGTGCAGCTAGCCCTAAACAAAATTTAGTTGACTACTTGAGACATTCACTTGGCAAAATACTATGGTGTAAGTAGTGAAGTAAATAATCAGATTTCCATATATTTATGCTATGTTCAGGTTTATATGGGAGATTATGCTTTGAGTTATTACATTAGAAATAAAGTTAGCCATTGAATTATAATAATTTTTGGACAGAGCTA
>NW_010579867.1:204208-245863 GCF_000705375.1 Tinamus guttatus | reverse complement strand
GGATCTTTCAAAGATGATGGAGAGCGGCTTAGCTATGACATCCACCAGCTCATGTAGCACTCTGGATTGCATCCCATCAGGGCCCATGGATTTATGGGTATCGAGTTTACTTAGGTGCTCTCTGACCCCATCTTCCTCTACCCAGGGCCAGTCTTCCTCTCTCCAGGCTTCTTCTCTTGTCCCTAGGGCCTGGGACTCTAAAGGGCTACCCTTGGTAAACATCGAAGCAAAGAAGGCTTTCAGCAACTCTGCTTTTCCTGTGTTATTCACAACCAGGGTACCCACCCCATTCACCAGCGGACCCACGTTTTCCCTGATCTTCCTTTTGCTGTTAATATATTGAAGAAGTTTTTCTTGTTTTATTTAACATCTCTTGCCAGATTGCGTTCCAAACGTGCCTTAGCTTTCCTTGTCACATCTCTGCATTCCCTGACTACGTTCCTCTATTTCTAGCAGGGGGGCTGTCCTTTTTTCCACACTCTGCATACCGCCTTTTTCTGCCTGAGCATTGCCACAAGCTCCCTGCTCATCCACGCAGGTTTCCTGCCCCCTCTGCCTGACTTCTTACACACAGGAATGCACTGTTGCTGGGCATGGAGGCTAAGTGCTGCTTAAATCATAAGACAGCATGTTCTCCTTTATTGTCTGAGTCACAGTGAGCAAAGTACAGAAAAGTGGTCTGGTAACCAGAACATAATCCTTTAAAACTGTAGGGAACCATTTTAGGGAACCATTTTCACTGAATGCTTAAGGTTGGAAGGGACCTCTAGAGATCATCTAGTCCAACCCCCCTGCACACGCAGGGTCACCTAGAGCACGTGGCACAGGACTGCATCCAAGCGGGTTTTGAAGATCTCCAGAGAAGGAGACTCCACAACCTCTCTGGGCAGCCTGTTCCCAGTGCTCTGTCACCTTCACTGTTAAAAAATTTTTCCTTAAGTTCCTGTGGAACTTTTGGTGCTTCAGTTTGTGGCCATTTCCTCTAGTTCTGTCGGTAGCCACCAGTGAAGAGAGGCCAGCACCATCCTCCTCACTGCCTCCCTTGAGGTACTTATATACACTGAACAGGTCTCCTCTCAATCTTCTCTTCTCCAGGCTGAACAGGCCCAGCTCCCTCAGCCTCTCCTCATAGGGCAGATGTTCCAGGCCCCTGATCATCCTTCTAAATTTTGGAATATTCTTTTAAATAAAACTCAAGCATCATAACTTGGTGCAAGCAAATGGAGTTCAGGTATCCTTATAAACATATGTAGTTACTTAGAAATGTTCAATTTACTATTAGGATCTTTAATAAACTCCCTGTCCTCCAAATTCCTCAGTATGTCCCTAGCATGCAGAGACAATTGTGGTTATTTGAAATCTGTCTTGATAGAAAGGGAAATTAATAATAAACAACCAACCTCTCAAGACATTCTTTCTAAAGTTGTGCTCTCTTGGACCTTTCATTAAATTCCAATATTATTCCAGCAATTCTCCTACCTGTTAACCTCATGTTCAGATGGGATCTGGTATTGGCTCTTTTTTTCTAGTTCTTCAAGAACTGTATATACAATGAATCAAGATGCTAAAGGAGAGGCCTTAATCTTCTGCTTTAACTTGTTCTTCATAAAAATGGACAATCTTAATTAAAGTATTTAGCATAGGTGTGTTTTAGAAGTGCTTTGAATTAGAGTTTAATGAATGGTCCCTAATATTTTCAGAAAGCACTTCTGTGATAGACAAGTAAGAACAGAAATCTGTACACAGAATAACTATACTTAAATGACATCTACATAAGGGTTAGGATATCATAAAACTTGATAAGTCTTAAAAGAAATGTATAGCACTCTCATGCACTCAGGGAAAGCTTTCTTTTTACCATAGCAGCATACCACTAGTGAGAACAAGAATATGGTTTGTTAGCAGAATGTTCTCTTCTTTTGTCTGTACCTGACTGAATAATAATGTAGAGGGTATGAGGCTGAAATGTTTTGGATTATTAAAATCTCTTTCCTCCTGAACAAAAAGGTGATTGGATGTCTAGTGAATTGGACTGTAAAGTACATTATGATGGTTAGGGATTAAAAATCACCTATGCAGACCCTATTCAAGCACTCTCATAATCATTTAAATATGAAGTAGAATGAAACACAAGGCAGTAATAATTGGCATGGATTTTAATAGGAACTTTGTGCTAGCCTACAACTGAAATTTCATCCATAACTGACAGTGCATTTTGGCAGGCATTAAATGGAGTCATAATGAACTATCTAGAGTTCACAATTATATATTCTAGTTCTGTAATAAGAAAGCAAAAAGAACTAGTATCCATTCTTTTCAAAAAATGAATACCTTTGGGCTTAAACTGTATTGCATTGCATCTTCAATTCAAACCATTACTTTGCATTAAATCGGATGCCTTTAATAGTTGCAAATCTTACCATTATACAAAAATATTTCCATTATATTAAGAATTATATATAATAAAAATTAGGGAGGGAGAGGTAAACCAATGGCAAATGAAAGCACTTAACACCGATTCTCATTGGGTGTTGCTCTTCAATACATTTGGCTACTTATTTTAACCCAAGAAGCTCAAGATATTTTATATTTAATAGAACAGTTTTCAAGAATGTTTTATTTGTGCATGCACCCAGAATTACATGCATCTGTTCACTAAAGAATAATCTTATGATTGAAGAACTTGTCCACACTATATTTAATTTTTCTCTCTCTTCTGCACAGAACACAATAGGTTTAATTTAGAGACTAGTACTTCCTGTTGATTTATAAGAATATCATTAAATTTTTAAGACATTGATATCCTTTCATAAAAGGTAGTAGGCTACAGACAAAAATGATATAATGTGGCTTTTATACAATGATACATCATCACCATCACAACTTTGAGACAGGCATCAACACAACAGCACAGATGTTTTCCTCCTATTGTATCATTCACATATAAATATGCCTGGATACTTGTCTTTTGCTCGGGACTGAATGCTTCTCTTTTGCTCAGGACTATTGATAGTTCAATTATTTTACATACTATTTACTTAACTAGTGAGAAGGTGAACATTACCACACGGATATATTACATATGTGATAAATATCTTGACAATTCATCCAAAATGACACTATGTTTTTGAAATTGTTATCACTTCTTTCTATTTTTCTCATCCCAGAAAATATTCCATATATTCCTCTATTTTAACAATAATTTTATATTCAGGTTCATTTTGGTAGCAGTAGGAAAAATTAAAATTTTTCTAAATAAAAATTTCCATTAAATTTATGCATAAGGAGATATGATGCAGATCACATGTTGATAAGTCATTACTTTTGTTATCTCTTGGTTGCCTAGGCAAATAGCCATTATAAACAACAGATATTTTAGAACTTTTAGCCAAACTCAAACCAATTTTTACAGGTCTCGAGATGTTCCTCTCGAGATGATGGAAAGTTCATCACAAATCACTCCGAAAAAACATTTGATTTCTCAGATTTTAAAATGACCATTTGAACAGAAAGCTGTTAGCATTGCTAGATATGGACAGACTTCTACACCGTATATGCAAGGATTTTTTAAATTATTATTTCCGATGGTGCAAATGAGAGTTACTTATTTGTCTGGCACCAATAGTCATGCAGCATACTTGCATCTTATCCTTATATCTACCATGAGAAGTAATTAATTACTGTACCAGCAAGGTAGATCTACTTCCTTAAGAAGAATGAGAAAAGGAGCTTCTTCATATCATTTTATAAAGAAATTTAACAATACTTCAAGTATAATTACATTATTTGAATTATGTTTACCAAAATGTTTGAAACAAACAAACAAACAAAACCACCAGAAAACAATTATTTCCTTGAAATTATCAGAAAAAATACCGAGCATTCAGCCTGTTGGCTGATCATTGGAAACAGAATGAAAGACCAAAAAAAAAATCAAGAACATATATGCAAATATAAATCATGTGTGTATTTGACACAGTAAGCAGACCAACAAACTCTGTTTTGCTTCAAGTAATAACAATAAATATGCATTTGGAAGGAATGTACTGAAATGCTGTATGTAGTTCAGAGTATAAAGTGAAGGGTGTAACATATTCCTAATTTTTCTAAACTCCCAGCCACCCATCTCTGCTCCTCCGTGAAGTCATGTTAGTGCCTGTGCCAGGTTCCTGTGTAGCTTGTTGTTACATACCTAAATCTAGGAACTTCCCTGGAAATGGTTTAGACTTGCTGTCTAATCCATTTTTGGAAATACAGAAGGAATGATGCAAAGTCTATTTTTTTTTTCACAGAGCCATAAGCCAAATGGATATGTGAAAGGCTTACACAGGCACAATGTGAGAGGTGGATTAGTCAGAGGGCCCAGATCCTATTTTTGGCCCAGTGGGTTGTTACTGGAGGCTGTTGGGCATCTGGAAAAGACTCTATGTAGAGATCCAGTTAATCTAAATTGCATCCTAAATGTGCATCCTGCACATTTGTTTGAGGCCATCTGCCTTTTCTGTAACAGTCTCACATTTTGTTCCTCTCATCTGTTACAAAAAGCCAAATCTTGAATCTGACACCTTTACTGTTCTTATTTTGTACAATAATATGTTGCATCTTTTCCTAAAGTAGCTATTATTTACTAGAAAAACACAGATGGCCAAATTTTGTGAGTGCAGTTTAATGTCAGAGAGGTTCAGTTACTGAAATCCTCACTTTTCATGGCATTCATTCCTTACAGTCTTATTCTAATCAAGAGCTACCTTTTTAATAGTGGAACTTTGTTTCAGATATTCTGAGATGTTCTTTTATGTTTTCCAACTTTTCCCTCCCATGTTACAGATACTAGGAGTAATAATAGATGTGGTGCATCATGAAAAGGAAATTCCCTAGACTCCTGTGCTAATTCGTCACACGGAGGCTAAAGAGTGCTTAGCACCAACCCTTCCAGCACCTATTCAAGAGCTGTAATGAAACCACATTAGTTAAATGGGAAAATGTTAGACAAAGCATCCACAAGCTAGACAATTAAGATGAATGGTGCTTACAGGCTATCCACCCTTGGAGCAGAGACTGGTAGATGTTTTGCCTTATTTTATTTTTTGAAGATAAATAAGTAGCTTACTAGTGGATGTCTGAGATAGACTAAGGGATAAATATGTTTATTTCTGTCTGGTTATTTTCCAAATAGTTAGCAGGAGAAGAAAGAAAGATTTGTTTGCTAAAATGTTTAAGTTGTCCTAAAGAATATGTAATGTGAGTATTGGCAACAATAGAAGAATATAAGACTCCTGAAGAAATGGGACATATTGTATAATCCAGTGATCACTGAAGAGAATATTGTATGCACCTTTGCATCTTTTCTTTAAAAAAACAATAGTGTGCTTAATATTTTAATCAGTTTCTGACTGCTATTAAATGGAGGCTAGAGAGCTCTTCAGCTGAATACCTCTAGCCTGCCCAGATACATTCTGACTATATCCACCCACTACTACAAGATTCAAAGATCCTACAATGCAGGCATCTAATATGTGTCTGGAGCTATCTGCCACTTCTGATTTACATGTGCAAAGAAGTTTAGTGTCCAGCTTATTTTGCAGCCCTGGTCCTGAAGCAGTGAAATTTTCTCTGATTTACATTTATGTTAATAAAATCCACTTCCTAACCTTTCCATAGTGAATAATGCTTATGCATCTACTTATTGCTAGTGAGGTTGATGGACTACCAGAAAACAAGGTTTGACAGGTGTAAGAATTTTGATCATGAGACTTTATTTGCAAATTTCTAAGAATCACAGCTGTGTAGAACAAATTCATTCTGATACTAAAGAACTAAAGTTTTCCCTAGGGCAAAACTTTATAGATTATTGTTGTCATTTTATACCTCTTAGTTTCCCTTCAAGAAGTCCATTCATCTCTTTCACTGACCTACAGCAGACCGTGACTTTTAATTTATTGTGACATTTCTTTATCTAAACCTAGAGAGGTCAAAATCTTGGAAAATGAAATTATGGAAACAGGATTATGATACAGTAGGCAGTATAAAAATGAAACAGGCTTGCCCACCATAAAGCACAGAATGTTTGTACAGTACTGAGTGATACTTGTGAAAAAAAATACAGAGCAGTACATGGTTTGAATAGATTGTCTTCAGATTTATGATACGGAGCACAAGCAACAAATACAGTACAAACATTTTAACTACTGTAAACAGTTCTTTCTATACTTTTCTTAAAAAGTATGTCGATCTTGACCTTGATATATGCTCCAGGTGTCCCTGCTTATGCACACCTATGCAGGGACACCTTTTGCTTATACAGGGGGGTTGGACTGGATGACCTCTAGAGGTCACTTCCAACCTTAATCATTCTGTGATTCTGTATGTGACCTTTTTACACAGAAAAAAATCACCGTTAAAGACATCATGATTCTTCAGAAAGATACTGTTATCTTTTCTGACCATCTGTTTACTAGTTATTACTTACAGAGATGGCTTTTTTTTTAATTGTTCTTATTTTCAGAATGAACCATTAGTTAAACACGGAAGAAAGCCTTTTTAATATGAACGGCTTTGTGTGATGTCAATTATTGTGGTGCGTGACCTTGTTTTGTCCATCTCCCTTCCTAGTAGATCAATGAAATTGCTTTGGAGAATGAACATTAAATATTATGAATTTTGTTACAATGCGTACTTCTGGTGGATTAGCAGTGTTCTCCTCCTCCAAAATCCATGAAGTTCTGTTAAAGAGGGGCATGTACTGGTCTCATGCAACCTGTTTTGACCTGTTGCTTAGTTAAATTGGTAACTGTTTCACTTTTTTGATGTAAAGGCAGAGAACCATTGAGTTCCTCCCCCCACTACCCCCACTCCCCTTTCCATTTTCTGATGGAACAGGGTAAGATAGACCTGAACAAAGCCCGGGGACATAGGAGAGCTCACCATTCATTTCAAAGAGTGTTCCTTCAAGGTTAGAACTGAAAATTATAACTGACTTTAATTGTATCTCCAGGGACATTTTGCATGATAACCATCATGGGAAAAAGTACTTCATGCACACACAAATAAAACCATCACTATTATTCAATTGCTTTGTTATGAGCAAACTTGCATTGTTTGTGACCTATGACTGAAAAGCAATTAGTCTGTAGAGTGGTATAAGCAGACATCCCAGTTCTGCTAGCTTCATCTGTGCTGTTGATGGTCTAGGGAGCAGTCTCTTGCTCCCAAATCCAGTGTTGAACAACTCATGTCCACATGTTTCCAGGGAGCCACTCCAGAGTAGAAGGACTACATAAGTGCAGCATTAAGTATTTTGGTACTGTATTTGTTCTGTGTAGTGTCTCAGTATCTCTAGGACATAATTATTGCTTTGCATATGCGGGTTTGATGGCTCTTCCTAGTACAAAGCATCTCAAACAGTGTGAAGGATGTGTTTCAGTTAACTCGAATAATGTTTACATCATGAAATTCAAGGTATGTGTTAATGTTTCTTGTGATGTGACATGAGAGCGTATGAACATTTGGAGGGTGCACAGTTTTCTAAGGTAAGAACATAGGATTATTTGGGGTAGGGAGAGGTCACTATGGTATAATGTTGTTTCAGATCCCCTTTGCACACAGCCTCTGATATGGACTATCCAACAGAATTGCATCCAGGAGGGATGGAGAGAACTAGCAGTTTCTCTGAGAAGACAGCCTGGGAGTAAACTGAAAGTTAAACAGGGTGAATATTCATGCTGCAAAGACCCCATATTGAACTTTCACAGAATCACAGAATGCTTAGGTTTGGAAGGGACCTCTAGAGATCATCTAGTCCAACCCCCCTGCTCCAGTGGGGACACCCAGAGCACAGGGCACAGGGCGGCATCCAGGCGGGTTTGGAAGATGTCCAGAGAAGGAGACTCTACAGCCTCTCTGGGCAGCCTGTGCTAACTCTGAATCACTTTTTTCAAAATCTGTATTTCAGTGTTGTCTCTCAAATGTTAAAATGGTTGTGTCACAACTCTTAACTGAGTAGATAGAATTGGGATGAACTGGAGCTCAGAGAAAAGAAAAAAAGTCCAAAGAAAAAAGATGTTAACAATTTTCATATACATTGTAAGTTTCCACAAAGAAGACAAAACACTGGTTGGGAATGAATGCTGGACTTAGATATGAAAAAAAAAAATAGAATAATAAAGGTTTGAAATGGATTGACTACATGTATACTATTACATTTATATGCTTCCGGGGAACAGTCCCTGTTTCCATGCCCAGTAGACCTTATATGGTATATGCATTTCTCTCAACACTCTAGAGCAGTCTATCTTTCTCCACATGACCTGCTGCTTGGAATACAGCTTGTCTCTGTACCTCTGAGGTTTCTATACTCACTCACCCACAGGTCCACCAAGCATGCTACATACAGGATACTTGCTCATCCTTGCTCATTGTATGACTATGAGAGATTCGACCAAGGGCCTTAGTGCAGGCCATTCTGAATATTCATTTTTATTTTTATTTATTATTTATTATTTTTATTGTTATTGTGGCACTATTTAAGGTAGCACTGAAATCCCTTTCTGACAAGCTGTCATGTAACGTCCTTGTAGAATAGAAATAGGAAGGACCTTGTAGTTATAAATCTATTCTCTCCTTTCTCCATCAGTAGCATGAGGCACACTAAAACAAACGTCTGTCACTCCTCTGGAGCTTCCCTTAGGCCTGAAACATTTAAAAGTATATATACTTACAATATATATGTATATATACACTTATAATAAGTATATATGCTTAGTTATGCTTAGTTATAATTCTTCCTAGTGAGTGCAAGATAATCTTCTTTAGGTTGCCTTGCATTTAAAATATTTATGCTTTTATGGCAAGGTGCCAAAGTTCCAAAGTTGAATGTTGTGTAGAAAAAGGCATATCCTGAAAACACTCATCATGATGGAGGGCCAGCCTGGGCTAAGACAGGGAGTCTTAACATGATCCAGTGTAACTCATGGAAAGGTTTCTGAATCAATCTGATTTCTGAAACATTGTAACTCAGGCCTTGTTAGGGGGAGATCTAGTCATCCTCCTAAGTGAATTCTGTTCCAGGAAGGGATCCCAGGATGCTCTGCTGGCATGTATGTAGTGAAGACGATCCAAGGACCCATACTTTGGAGCAAGATTAAGAGCAAATGACATATTGCCTGCATAGCTGTTAAATTTACATAACTGAAGGTTTTTAAATACAGCTTTAGAAAATTTCCATCAAGAATGGTTTAATTAGAGTTGATGCTACATAAAATTGCTGACCTCCTGTAATGCTAACCAGTCCTATTTTTATGATCCTGTGATTAAATGTATGAAGAATCTCAGGAACAAGAAGCTTAAATTATATGGTAATAGTTTTTTTTTTTTTTTAATCTATAAGTAGCCTTTAAAGTAAGATAGTAGACCACTTACACAACACATCCAATGGGTATGTCTAGCCTTGTCCAACATCAGAACTTTGGGATGAATTAACATTTCTAAATAAAAGTTAGGTTTGTCAAGTATTTTATCTTTTGCAGGAGGCTGAAGGTTGACACTACTTTGGGCAGAGGCTCTAAGATTCCACTTAATTTGCACTTCAAACGTAAAAGCTTGTTAATAGCTTTGCCCCGGCAGCTTAGCAATTGAAGTGTTTTGGGGCATATCCAGAGGCAGCACTTTAGGTACTCTAGCCTAATTTGGCTTAAGAAGGATTATGAGGTCTGTTATGCAAGCTGGAAATACACTCTCATTGCATTAAACATTTTTATCAGAGAAACACATTTACAAAGCCTTCTGATGTAGTATACAACAAATGGACTTAAGATAGTAAATTAAAATAGCTTGCTGAGTGTTCATAGTTTGTGTCATCTTGAAATACCAGGTCATAATACAGAAATTTAAAGTCACAAGAAAGTGCTTTAAATTTACGTTATGGCTGAATGTGACAAGTTCACCTTGATTCAAATATTTTCCATTTCCTCTAGTGCTTATTATTTCTCAGGATAAATAATATTTAACATTTATAAGTCTGAACAGCAGTGCAAACCATAGGTAATGTATTTCAGTTTAGAAACAGTTTTATGTTTGCATTTATTCCTATGAATTAAATCTTAAAGATGTTTATGCTAAGTAAGGTTGTGAAAAACTAATAAAGAAAGTAACAGGAAGACATGCTGATGCGGTTATTTTCCCTAAGTTGAAGGAGTAGAAACTGCCACTTGTGTTATTACTCTGTTTTCTTACTCAATAAATTTGTTTCAAAGTGAAAACTGAATAGAAAATCATTTTAAATTATTGTTGCTATGGGCAAAAATCTCTGGTATTCTTCATGTATCATTTTATTTTACAACCTATGAAGGATGGGTGTAAAAGATCACCGAATGAGAACCTGCAGCACCTTCCTTAGACACAAATGACAGCATGAAATAAAATATGGTCAAGTATTGAGTCTGGTTATGATTGACTACATTTGATATATTTTAATCTACAAATCCCAGTCTAAAAAAGCACTGACATGACTTCAGCATCTGCAATTGTCTCTTGCTTGAGAAGAATGACCTGCCCGTTTCAGGAACTAAAATCAACAGATTGTTGCAGGATTTCCATCAGGGCTTGTGTTTGTATAAAACATTTTTCTTTTAATGAAAAAACACCTTTGCAGAATCTTCTGCGACAATGTTTAATCAAACTATTACGTAAACTAATCTGCATAATGTTTATGATCTGGTGAAGTCATACCTGCACAAATTACAGAATTGCCATCATTGTTATATTGGGTCCTCTTGAAAACTTCCAATTCTCACATGTAATGGTTCAATATAGCAAAGGGAACTTGCTCAAATATACATGAAAGAGAAAGTTGCTCTGAATAGAAAATATCTTTGTGGAAATTGACAGCAGGTGTCGGATTTAGTTATTTAAAAGTTTTGTAGTAATGTTTTATCAAGCAAACAAAAATTAGTTAAGCCTTATTCCAAGCTAGAGATTTGGTTCTCTCTCCATTGGACTCCATGAATTGCAGGAGGCCAGACACAACTCCTGAAGGCTTCAGTCTAACAGAAATCACTTTATTCACGTTACAGCACTCTATTTATCTACCACATTTCTGTTAAGTCATCTAGCCACGCGTACGCTTACATTGTGATTGGTAGCATACTACTGTCCATGCATCTTCTACCGTACTAGGTTGGCTGTAGATATTGGGGCACACATTTACATGATTGGCCCGCACACAGTCCTCTAGCCTGCACTGATAAGCTTTTTTACAGGTTCTTCCTCTCCTACTTCTGTGTTCTTCCAGCTGGTGACTTTCCCACGATCTTTTCACCTTGGTCTTAGTCTGGCTCATCGTATCGGTCTTCTATCGGGAAGCCTCCGTTACTTAGATATGCTCCCACAATGAATACTGAATATTTTCCTTGATTAGAAGTATAATTTCAAGTAAAGAGCAAATTCATTTACAGATAGCCTTGCAGGTAGGAAAATATGTCCCAGGATACAGACTATGACTTTGAGTCTTTCATTAGAGGGCAGAACTGATAGCTTTCTGTGCGACTGCCCTAAATATTTGGGCAGCCTTTTTTAGATGATACTCCCCATCACACCCCAACCTGACCATTTCACATTTAACTTTGCTCAAGATTTAACTTTCCTTCTTATCCTCCCCTTGTTCCGCTCTGTTCTCCACCCTGCTGTCCCTCACAGTTTCTGAGGTGATAAGCACCAATGGTGGTCATGATGATTGCATCAAAATGTAAGAGACAGGGAATAGTGCAAGAGCCAGGAGTTGACTGAGTATATGCCAACTAAAATATGACTGGTAAGCAAATATGACCATGAGTCAATTATCTTGCCCCATAATAGAAGCCCGTTGAGCCCATCGAGCTCTCCTGCATAGCAGGGAGCTGCATCAAGGACCTCCTCTTGAGTAGGGACTCCTCTCTAGGTTACTCCTTGAGCTTGAGAGATCAATCAACCTGCAACAGATGCTTGGTAATGTGCTGACTATGTGCTGATACTGAAAAATTTGCTAAATTGCTTCTATGACTGATTGTGCACATAATCCTTTACACATAAACTGTTGATCGTATATGGGACTAAGGTTGGATCCAGCCACAGTTAGACTCCCCTGAGAAGGAGTTTGGAAAGGAAGGGGGTCCACTCTGAATCTTGTGACTCAGCAGAAGTAAATAAATGAGTGAACCTTGCCAGCGAATCTTGTTAAACCACTGTCTTATTTACCATTGATCTCAATAAAATGTAGTGCTGCTTCTCTCTTATAAGTGTATCACTCCTCTGTGACAAATATGCAAAGCAGAAAGCATATGAGTATCACATAGATCCTGTTTCGATAGCTGCCAAGTTGTTGGTTATATTTTAGGTAACCTCAAAATTCTCAAATGATTAAGTTACCTGTATTCAAGCCACAGAATTGGGGCTTATATCTCCTTATTATGGTAACTTTATACACATAGTAAGACACCTATGTTTTAGAAAATTAAATTTAAGTGCCTGAATGTGAAGCTAAATAACGCATTATGCTATAATATATAAGGTTCTGAGGGTATCTATTATTTAGGCCTTCTAATGAAACTTTGAAGACTTCATGTGCTGTGGATATTCATCAGATTTAGGTATGCATTAGATATCATGCTAATTATCCCTATCTGACTAATCCTTAGAAATCTCAAGAAGAGAAGCCTCAGGACCTTGTGAAGTGTTATGGATACAATGGCAGCACTGTGGTATTTCCAGCAGGTGATTCCTCGGGATCTTGGGTGTTTGGAACATGGGACATGGGCTTTCAGGCACTCTAGGAGCTCATTTCCAATGCTGGACATAACCTGCCTTCCCTTACCATTTGAGTGGTCCCAAAACATTAGCAACCAATATTCTTTCAGCTTTTTCATACTTCAATTATTATATATTTTCAGCAATGCTTTTTCCAACAGGGCTGTTGCAAAAGGTGTTCTAAATAGGTGTAACTGTAAGCACAATGACTGACATGGAGCCAGGATAAATGGCAGCTTTTGAATTTCAATGTAATTTCATATGCATCTTCATTGCCAAGGCTAAACTACTAATGAAGCAGTAATCCCACAGCATTTTCAGATGTACAAGGGAGTAAGCACTTCCTGCGTACAACTTTATGTAAGCAGATATGCTTACTCCTAAGGTATGCAATGCCTCTCTTAAAGTTATCACAAATCCACTGCAAGTTTCAATAAAGAATTTAATGAACTAGACATTCCTTTACGGCGTTGTCCTGAAGATCCTACTCATATTAAACTCTGATTTGAAGCCAATTCCAGAGCTTCCCCCTGAATATCACTTTCTACTAGTAGTGCTGGCATATTTTGCTGTTCTTTTCTATACACTCTTAAAGAAATAAGACAAACTGCAGGACAGAAAGGCATGTGGGGAGATTTTAAAAGTATCTTTTAAACTCTTTCAGCTGGGAGAACTTTCTCGTCATCTTGCGGTTTTACTCTTTTTGTTTTGATGACTTTCATTTCTAAAGTAGATGAAACTTAATCCTTGTGTACTTTCAAAGCTGGGTTTAGTGTTCAGGTTCTTGGGGGAAAACACAAGAATGCAGATACCTGTATCACATGCTGAAAAATGTCCGATACAGAAGCAAAGTTAAAGAAGGTATGAAACCTTGTTTGACAGCAGATGGTACCTACAGCATAGCTGGAGCCAGAAGGTAGTATAGGGCTTGGTGGGTTTGAACAGACAATCGATCATTCAATCACAAGGCATTTCAGTTAATATAAAATCAGAAATGTCACAATAAAGCCCTGCATATGCTTCATCTTTGTATCTTTAACATTCATAAAGTTAAAGAAAGAGGATTGAATATACTGAGTGAAAATACCAAGTGTATTCTGCCCAAATTAATTATTCTGCCTCTTTAAGTCAATTCAGTTCTTTCCTGAAATTTGTTGTTCAGAAGAGACATATTTGAGCCACTGTTAAATATGGAAGTAGTATGCATATGACTATTGAAATCAGAGTGAGCCCAAGACTTCTTGGGAGAATAAGCAAAATAGTACATTAACATTCCATTATGTTTTTGTGTTTGGAACGGCAAAATAAATTTAATCAGTAAAATACTCTCCAGGTTTTTTGGAGAGGATAAGGATACAAATAGGATTTTTGAGAATATGACTGGAGGATGGAAGCAAGGATATCTGGAACAGAAACCTAATTTCTTCTACCTTAGGCAAAATACTGTATCCGTGGCCTTAAATGCGTACTGCTTAGCTTAGTTTTAGTATAGACTCAGTGCTGTGCTACCATCCCTAAGACAGTTAGGAAGTTCACAAACAAAAGCAGCAGATTAATTGGTTGATTAAAACTCCCATAAGTAATACAGCATCAAAAAATATGGCTTCGGTCCAGCAGCTATTATTATTTATTGTTTTAGTGCCTTTAGTAAATATGTGAGAGTCAGTGCATCAAATTAATTGCTGTTTAAAAAAGAAGAAAATGCATCTAAATTAAAGACAGAAGTTTTTTTTACCTTATTTTTTAGAAAAAGTGAAATATAATTCATCATAATTACTGAGAAAAGATTTATTTTTTCTCAATCTTGAAAATTTTCTGAACAAAGGAATTCAGTTAATCTAAATAGATCATGAAGATATATATTATATATTTATAAATGAGCATTACCTATTCCCATGATGACATAGTATCGCCACTTGGAACAGGAGGATAATTTTGATATATGCAGTTTCTTTGAAGGTTTCACTACTTTGACTTCCTTGGTTAATACATCTTCAACACAACCACACTCAGAATATCCAAGGAGGATGACAATGATTAAGTTAAATCAAAGAATAATCATAATTTACAAAAGTGTAATAATAACAATATAGTTAGTATGGAGCAGTAGCTGGTGTATTTCTTTATATCTTTCTTTCGCCATACAGAATGGTTTATTGTGCTTCACGGTTAAAATACCCTCAGACTTGAATGTCATTACTGTGATCCTAAAACATACCCGTTTAACTTCATTTAAACTGTAGTCAGCTTTCAACATAAAAGTTTCTCTTCTGGAGAATCCCAGAGAATTATCAGTCTTGACAGTGCCAAACTTTATATTTATCTAGCAGGTAAGTCAAATAAAGGTCTTCGAGTTTGGCATAACTGCTGATAACTCCAGATGTGCTTAATCAGGTACACTTTTTTTTAGGTCACAAAAATAGTCTTAATTCTGCTTATTTCAGTTGCAAGTACCACATCTTGGCACATAAGACACTTAAAACTAGCATGTTTTATGTGCTCTTACAAGGAAGCCATAAATCCCCTCCCTGAAATTAACTGTCTGAGAAGAACTTAGTGAATGTTCAATCTCAAGAGCTTTGTCAGCATCAAGTGTTCTTTAGTGAGACCTTGCTCAAGGTTTAATTTTTCAATGATCGGGTTCATCTATAAGAAAAATAAGAAAAAAAAATATCTACTAGTTACAGACACGAAAGTTTGGTATTATCTATTATGCAATTCTGTGTATTCTGCATAAAGCTAATCTTTATATATCAATATGAAACTTTTTTAAAAAAATTTTGAGTTTCACCGTCAGCTGAAAATTTATGTCTTTATATTGAAACACAATCCCAAGCAATGTCAGAAGAGAAACTAGTCACCACGTGCAGAGACATCAAATTTCATGTTAGTTATTGGAATCCCCAAATTAGAGACAAAGAAATTTTATCAGTTTTCTGCAATTGGTCTTTCAATAAATTCAAATAAAATACAATAAATTCAATAAATGTAAAGTGTATGTTTTACAAATATGTATCAGGCTTGCATGTAATATAGTAGAAAACAACCAGCAGTGAATTGTACTGTTGACCCCTAGGTATTTCTTCTCATTAAAAAAAAAGAGCAGAATCCTGATTGCTTCAGCTGTGGCTCAGCTTGTTTAATATACCCTTGTAAAAGTGCAAAAAAATAGTCTAGACACCTCCAGGAATGGCAAAAACAATGCTATTTTTTTTTTTTTTTTGTGTGTGTGTGTGTGTGTGTGTGTGTGTGTGTGTGCGTTGGAGCTGGATTAAAGTGACATTTTTGTTCTGTGAAGGTGTTAGATTCTGAAAACTGATAGTGTCTTCGAAGGACTTAATTGCCTGGTAATCCCTAGAAATGAAGTCGTATCAGGTCCAGAAGAAAATGAGGTTTAGGTGGTTAAGTCCTTCGAAGACACTGTCTAGAAAGTATGTACATTTTAGAAAGTTCATACTCTGCTATGCTCTACTGTTATGTCAAAGTTGTAACATCAAGTTTAAAAGAGAGAAACGAGGGACAAAAACAACTGATATGATAGTTTCTGTGACTACTGATAGAAGTGAAAAATATTCTTAAAACTGGAGTGAAGGCTTTGAGGAGTTCAAATCACTACTTCATGTTAAGAATTGCTAAGGTATGACTAAAGAAGACATCACAGATATTACTTTCTCTTCATATTTCATCTCTCAAAAATATGGAACTCTATTTTTTCTTCTTAGCTTTCTTTTACAGTCTGAGGAGGGAGTGAATAGGCTGAGGTATTTTTTCATCTAAAATTTTGACTTTGGGATGCTGTATACCTCTGCTCCTAATCACAGTATTTGGAAGAACTTATGTGAGACTGTTTTTTTATCATCAAAGATTACGAATCTCAGAGATCTCTTTAAAACTGCGTGGAAAATATCTGCATGTAAAATAAGTATATACAAAATTTCTCTTGACATAATGACTCCAAATTTTAAAGATGGAAGAAAAATATATTAGACATCTTATATAAATATTGCTTTAGCTACAAATGACTCTTAAGTATGTCTCATTACTACAAACTAAATCTATTACTACATCTTCATACATATGAAGTGAGCAAGAGATTTTTCTAAAATTAGGAAAAAAAATCTCAAGTGTCTCCTGAATAGAAGCCAATGGGTTTTCTGACAAAAAGAAAATTAAAAAGGTGACAATACATTTTCAAAAAAACTTTTGTCTAATCAAGAAATATCAAACAGCAGATTTAGGATAATAATTCATATTTCCTTAGTGTTAAAATACTGTGTTTAATTCACTGATAATGTAGTTACAAAATCTAATTATCTCGCCTTTCCAGTGTCTTATGAGATCTTCGTATTTGTTATATTTGCACATCTTAGAAGTGACCTTTAGCTAGGGACAGCTATGTTTGCATCTTTGAAGGCAGATAATAATAATTCATCTGGACACTTCAAACTCTTAACGCTTTCTGCTTGATGAAAAGAGGTGACAGTGGATAAAAAAGAATTAAGGTTGTGCTTAAGCCTGCTCCTACACTAATGGAAACAAATGTAATCCTGAATTAGCTATATGGGCTAGCACAGTTGAGGGAATAAGGATGGAACACTACCTAGTTTATTAATCTAAAATAATTTCAAATGTTCTGTGTTTTTGGAAAGAAAATACTGAGAATAAGATATCCTCTATTCAGAGGTACATGCATTACCTACTCCACAGTATTAGCTCACTGATACCTCATCAATATAGCTGTCCCAAAAAGAGGCAGCAGGCAAAATTTTAACAAATAATAATAATAAAAGTCAGCTCAGAATACCTTCTCTATTTATTTTTCTCCTCTGACATGTACTCTAAAAACTGTAGTAAGAACTCAAATTAGAGTTATCTTCATTTTAACATGTGTTTCCTGAGCAGTCTCAGCGATTCTCTTTTACTACAAAGAGTTTTAATTTGCCTTCTTTTTGATATCGGTAGATCGGGAGCCTAATTCAGGATTATGCTAGGGTTTAGGATTTTGAAAAGTACAAAACATTTACTGCCTCTAAACCTGAATTTTTAAATTCACTAATAGCACAAAGAATTTATATACTTACAACAACTGCCTTAGCATCTTGAAAACTGATCTTTAATTTTTTTAATAGTCACTGAAATTACTCTTTTCCCAATGAATGGAGGTGCTTTGGTTGGGCTGGAAGCAAAGAAGAGTTGCATAAAGCTCCATCTTTGGATGTATTTAATCCATGCCTTTATTATCTATTTATCCCTTTTTTGCATTCTTAATCCAATGATCTAACAAAATTATTTTACAACACAAACATGAAATTTTAAACTGTATTTAAAACTCATAGTCAAATTGTAAGGGAGAAATATCATTACAATTTTGGAAATTTAGGTACTATGTATCAGAGTTTATTGCCTTTTTTGGCGGGGGGGAGGTGTATCACATCTTGGCTCCAATTTTACTAGAACTGAATACATGCAACACTGATCTGTTTCTGAACTGGTGCCTGGGTTATGTGCTTGATTAGTGAAAGAAGCACATTTGATTCATCTTGTGCTGAGGTATGCCTAAACCTACGCAGACGCTCACTCTACCTTATAGGGTATTATATTAAAAGGAAGAAAATCTGCCACTTGTGTCCTTAAATGCAAATGGCCTAGGCTGCTGTGCTTTTTCGTGACTAGCTTCCGGCAGCTCAGTGAAGTCTGTAGATGGAGAGTGTTTTCAGAGCATTACTTATGAACTGTGTCTCTATGTTCTAGTTATAGTGGGTCCTATTTGTAGAATATATATGTGGCTGCTCAGAGCAGGGCAGTCTTAGCTATTGCTATGAAAGCTTCTGAGGAAAAACTCAGGTCATACAAGGAAGAACGTAATGAATTTAGGTAGCCATCAAGTATCGGTCCTTATAGCCTGCCCCCAAAAAAAAAAAAAAAAAAAAAAAAAAGGACATGGTAAGGTTCTCTTTCCTGATTCCATTTTGGGTCCTTCTCCATCACTTCCGCAGCAAGCAGAAGTAGTCATCTACATGAAGAGCCCTTTGGAGTCTGGATTAACACGACATCTGAGCACTATACTTATTTTAATTCATTAATTAAATATTATCAGTAATTTTCAATACTGTTGTGATTTTTCTGAAAAAAGTTAGGACTTTATATATTACAACATATTAGGAGCTTTCTACATAATAGCTTCATTCAATTTTTAATGGTAAATGAGAGAGGAAGTCAAGTGGCATCAAACACAGTTATAATAACTAAACAATCAAGATGAAGTAATTGAGAAAGCTTCATGCACAAGTATCATAAACCAATGTCATTCGGCTGAACTCCATGGAGTTGCCTTGATTTATGTCACCTGAGGATCAACAGTCTGATCATTCTTGATTTTGTGGCTTCCATGAAGTTGCATAACTGGAAAAATAATGTCATTCAAGTTATTGCTAGCTTCTTTAGAGGTGCCCTGTGATTAAATAATTGCCACTCTAAAGATTTCTACAGCTATTTATGAAGTTATTTATTTTTAGCTTTGGCATTAGAGTTCATTAGCATAATATGAGCACTTCACCAAGTTTAATTAATTTATCATTATGACATGTGTATGAGATAGTGTCCTTGTTTGACACAGCACTCAGATGAGACTCAATTTGCAGCGTGTATTTATTTTGACAAATTTAAAACCAGTAAAAACATGTTAGGGTGGACAAAGCCAGCAATTTTGGAAAAAAAAAAAAACACAAAAATTCAAATCTGACAATTATCTCGTTTTAGTGACAGTAATAGTCTCTGTAATTGAAATACTGCAGGTAAATTTTGGTATGATATTCTGCATGGCTTCTTATGTGTGGCTTCTGTAAACTTTAGACTTTTCAGAAGTTAGCCAATCTAATCTTACTCAGATAGGGTTTTATCCCATTTAGTAGACTTTTTATTATTATTATTTTGCTAACACTATAATCCCAAATTCCTTAAAGTCATAAAAAGCAAAGCAGTCTAAAACAAATAATGTTACACATCTTTGATACTAGATTATGTTTTTGACTTTGAGTAAAGGACAAGTAATTTTAAATGCTATTGCAAGCCTGCTGCTATATTATGTTCTTTCTTATTATATTATGCAGCCATGCTTATGACTACAGAAGGTTTTCTGTGAAAATGTATGTGATCTCTTTAAAAAGATCAGAGTTGTTATTTTCCCACATGCTAATTTTGATTAATATTCTATAGGATCGTTAATTTTCATTAACACTAATGACAATTAAAATGTAACATATTCAGCAAATTTCAATATAGTTCTAATCATTAATTCAACCCACATACTTTTAAGTGTTGACTAATTAAATCACATTTTTCCGAAGGCACTGTATGAACTTGCTCATGAAAACCATTTTAC
The DNA here is from genome assembly GCF_000705375.1 of Tinamus guttatus. Next base: position 225,705 of record NW_010579867.1, on the reverse strand, counting down.
ACACCTTCAAAATGCTTTTAAGATGTGAAGTCTGATGAGTCCTGCAGTATGTCTCTGCTAGTTAAATCTGCCTTTGGTCAAAGCATGATAAGAGTAGTTATGAGCACTGTATTACCTGAGTGATGTCAGCAGAATCACAACTCTTAACGACCAATTACCAATAACAATAACAAAGCCACACTGGCAGGCTACTATATGGCACATTTTTTCCTCTTGTCCGTTTTTAGAGACTGTGTTACTGAAATGGCAATCAGCCATTAAAAAACATAGTATTCTTTAAGGTATCTTACGTTTTATAAAAATTCAGGAACCGTTTGGGAATTTTAACAGATCATCAATTAAATGCTATATTAACTGTTATCAGTATTTTAGAGATTTTCTAATAATAATAGTTTCATTTTAAAAACTACTCTTCTTAGAAAGGAGAGCATATAAGTTTGTTATATAGGTGATCAAGTGGCAGTAAATTTTAAAGATTTTTCTTTAGGAGATAAAACTTTTTCTCTGATTTAATTTAATATCATATGCATGTAGAAAACATAATAAATATGTACTAGATCAGGGCTGAAGTGATGTATTGTCAGGTTATAATTATTATAGAACTATTTTTCTTACTGTAAAGTTAAATATCCTAACTTTATAGTAAAGAAAAAACAATATGTTTTTTTAACTTTTTAAAGTTTGTAATAAAATAAATAATTTAAATATTTTAACTTTATAATATGTTATAAAGTGAGGAATTAATTTAAAGAGAAAAAAGTTATGTTTTTATTTTTGATTTGTTTCAGTTACTCCAAAAAATTTTTTTTCTCATTTTGGTGGGAGCTGATTTTTCGTTTATGTGCATGCACTTTTGATTTTTTTTTTTTTTTTTTAGATTTGTTCATCATCAAAGATAATTCAGTGAAGGAACTAGCAAGATGACTTGCACAATTCCATCCTTGTCCACTATCACTGTTATGTTAGGTCAGGGTGAAGAAAAAAAGCTTCAAATGCAAATGCTTTAGAAATTCATTCATCCAGAAAGACAAGGCAGGAATGTGTTTACGAGACTTTGTAAGCATTTACAATTTTGTATTAAACAAGCATCAGATAAAATGCATGAAGAGCCTAGGATGCTCCAATTGCAGCTGTTCTGCATGGACGCCCTAACTACTAGTTTGCAAAGATGATACTCAATTTCTCTTGCTCAATGAATCTTGAATTTTCTTCTGCATAATAATGAATGTATAGGAGATGCAGAGAATACTCCTATTTGGAGTAGCATGTATCTTTTCTCTCACATGTTCATAGCTGATGCTAGATACTGCTCTTGCATGTGCCCAGTGCTTTTTTCCTCAAATTATGGTTATCAGTAAAATGAGGTGAGTCATCCCACTATCTTTTTCTTTTAAAATGTTCCAATGAGATATAGGCCCTGTACTATATCTGCCTGTACTGCTAAACTGAGAACCATGACAAAATAAGCAAAGAACGTCTCAACTTCCACAGGAGCCTGGGGAACCTCCTATCTCACTGCTTTTTATGTGTTATGCAAAAGATGGCCACCATTTTGAGTTGAAGTTAGTCTGTTAAACAAGATTCATAGCTCTTAGGCATCCAAGATATTTCAGACAGAAAATCAAATGAGATTTTTCTAAACTGATTTGCAGGATTCTGCTGAAATTGCACAGTCATTTTTATTTTTATTTTTTCTTTGATAACTACATTCTGTTTCCACAGAACAGTAGCAAAGACTCTTTAACAGTCATTCTCATGTTGTTTGGCTTGATTCCCTGGGAGACTAAAGGTTTTCAGTTAAGTTAATAACATGACATGACAGCAGAACAGAAAAGTTTACACTTGTGACACAGTCTCCTCTGTATCCTTTCTTGGCTGGATGACTGCTTAGCTCTTACGCAGCCGTTGTTTGTGAACCTTTTGATCTTAAAGGTCTTGGAGAATCCACTACAAGTTCTGGCCAAGGGTACATCAGCATTTCTGTTAGGTATCATTTGATCTGATACACCATCTGGGGATAAATGTCCTAATCTTTGTTCTCTATATGCTGGTTATTGTCCCCTAGATCATATAACGCATTTTTGCCTTGTCTCTGAACACAGGATATCAAAGGCACTTTTGATCTTGGTTGAATGTTAGTTAGCCCAAAGGGGCAAAATGTCTGGAAATCCAGTATGCAGATCAATTATTTCTTGACAGAAAAATAGTCTTCAAATGAAATGTTTAAAATGAAGAGATTAACATTATTTTTTATCCTCTAGAAAGTACTTCTTCTCTACATCAGAGAGAAATAACCGATGCAGAAGTAAATAGTTGAGTGTTCCCTAGACATTTATTACGCATTGTTCCTGTTATCACAGTACTCTTTTCATGTGCTTCTAGTATCAGTCTTCCTTTGGTAAACAGCAGTCTAAACTTATAAGTGCTAGATACACAAAGCAAGAATTATGATTCTAAGTTTTTTATTTTATATATTGCATATAAGACATCTTTGAGTCAAAATTACACATTGAACAGACTTCTAGGAAAGAATTCAGTGTTGCTTAATAGTGTGTTCTTGGCACACATCTGACCAGTGCTTACTAGACCTTGCATTAGACTTCATCTCACCACACTATTAAGTTTGAATCTGTGCTTTTCATAGTGTCTATACAGCCGCCTTGGTGTCTGAGTCAGCTTTGCCCTGTTCATTTATCTTCCCCTTTTGCTTTTAAAATGATCAATTGCATTTTTACAGGTAAGCGTATGAATAAGTACTGCAGCACTAATAACAGACAGCAAGCTCCAACTACAAATTGCAAAATCCCCAGGCTTTCTGCCCCAAAAATCCATGCAATAACTGCTTTATTTTGTCTTTTGTTGACTTTTGCTTTGTATTTTTGTATTTTAGCTGTCATATCTTGGAGAGACCATCTCTTTTTTCTGTTGGAAGAAAACATGACATTCTTCCCCACAAAATTAAAATCAAAATAAGAGATATTTTAGACGGAACTTGCAAGTTCAAAGGCATTATTAGGCGAGCCTGAGTAGTCCCTTCGTTAGGTATGAACCCATAGTTCCCAGCTGCTTACCTCTTTCAAGAGTCTTTTAATGCAGACACAAAGAAAGCTTCCTTTCACTGTGAATGCCAGAGTTCAGCTGGGCGCTGCAACCAGAGAGACAGCTAGTCTTCGAGCCCCACGTTGGGCACCATTTGTGGGCGTATTGAGAGGCAGGGTCTCTGTGATGGTGAGCCAAAGACCTTTATTCAAGGTTAAACACAACAAGACTTGCACTTCCCGCCTTTCACCCAAAGCAGCCCCTGCTCCACCCAGCAGTTTGCGGAGCCCAACAACCCAACCAGCCAATCAGGCAGGGGATCACCTGCCGACCACACCAGCGAGGCCACCCAATGAGCTGCCTGGTCACGTGCTGGCCACGTGGCTGCAGCTCCCGCCTCTCCTGCTCAGCCCCCATCTGCCGAGGAGGGAGTATTCCTCAGCGGCTGCGCATCACAGTCAATTGCTCAATAGAATCTCTCAATCTTCTGGTAAATATCAAAATCTATAATAGTTTTGCTAAAAAGAAACAATCAATAAAACAAACAAAAAGAGTAAAAATGTTAATTAGCAAGGTAAAAGTTGTTCCATGATCAGTGAAATGATTACAGGTCTTTCTCATGGAATTCTGCCTTAGGTCCCATATATAATTTAGGTTTCATCATTTTTACAGGTTTCATATATGCATAGCACTGGGAATGTCTGACCGATGAATTTCAATTCTTGATTAATTGCGAACGCCTTGCTGTGTTTCTACACAGAAAGATTACTAACTTTCAGTTCAACTAGTCAAATGCATTTCCTTTCAGCACAGTTACTGAAAAGCCTCCCCAAAAATCCTGCTGCAGTATTCATATTTTCGATTCCCACATCTCAGTTGCTATGAGGATTTTATTATTGTGACCAACCAATAAGCCTCTGCAATGGAATAAGTCTCAGAGGAGACAGACAGGAGTCATGTGCCAGATGTGCCTGTGAAGCTCGGAGAAGAACGGAGGGAATGATTGTCCACAGCTCTTGCAAAGAAAATTGAACTTAGCACAAAGGGGACTCAAGGGTGTCCTTTCTTTTACACAAACAGCTATGTCAGTTGGATGGATCAAATGGTGGCGTAAATGTATCTCCTGAGTTCATAACACAGAGTTTGAATGTCTCCCCGAGCAAGCCAGACCAGACCTGGGAGGGAGAGTGTATATCTCAGACTAACACGGAGTATAAAAACTGAACAACTAAGAATAGAATTTCAAGGAGAGCAATGAGCTAGAGCTGGTTTCAACCCACATATTCCTTCCTGGTGACTGAGAACATCCAGCATCATTATGATGATTATAGAGACTGGTAATGGGAATCATATTTGTATTGTGATTGAACTGATTTTGCAATTGCTACATTTTGCTAAGTGTAACTTACACTTGTGATTCAGTATATAGCTGTATCACTTTGCTAAATCAAAAATCCTATGAATGATAAAATATCTTCAGATAAGTATGTATAACATTAAGAGTTATATCTTCTATATGCAGAATATCTAAAAGAAACTGATGAGAGGGTAAGGCACGTTGACATTTTTTTTTCATAAGGAAAGTAGTGAAACATAAATTTACTTCAGCACGCATATTGCACTCCGAGGTGCCCATTTTACACACATTAAATTCATTACCAATAAAATCAAAATTTAAGTGTAGTTAATATTGATGCTTAAGTTTCTAGAACTACCTTTTGCCTCATCAAATAATTTCACCCTATTTTATTTTCCTATGCAGAAGGAAAGGACCATTTGTTTGAAACCTAGAGCTTTGACTATTTTAGATCACTGGCATTGTGTTCACTGGCATCATTCCCAATTTACATTAGCAATTGTAAAGAGAATCAGGTCTCACCATTTTATGCTGCTTTAATGTAAAACGCATTTTCTCTGTTGCTTGTGTCATATTTTTACACTTTCTGAAACTGCTGTCTTTTTCAGTGTCTTACTCCATACGCTCTCTCTCACAGCATGTTGCTGAGCTGGACAAAGATATTTTCATCACCATGTCTACACCTAGAGTCTTAAAGTGATAGGAGATTGAAGGGAAAGTTATAATTGCCTTGACCTACTTATGTAGCTTCATATCACTGCTGTTCTCTTGAAGCAATGTTGTTGGCACCGTAAAAGGAGGAAATAGAAATAGATTCGTCTCAAAAAAAGTTTGAATTCATTGAAATCTGGGAATTTGTATTGATAAAAAAAGTGAAGTAACTGTCGGTGAAGCTTATGTGAACAAACTAGTATCTAAGATGTAACTGCGGCCTGTTAAGTTTCTGGCATCTCATTAGACACATTAATCTCTTCTTTAACATGCACACATTTCAGTGGAGATGTAACAAAGCCTAATATTCTGAACACTGAATCTTTTGTTGGTTAAACAATGCAGCTTGCGAAGGGTCTAATGTAATGTATAGGTGATGACAACTTGCAGTGATCAGTGCCATTGGGCAGATATTCTCAGAAGCATAATTTTTTTGTTATATTTTCATAATAATTTGCAGACGGTGCTTTCAATGTTCATTCAATTTTAACTAGAGCTAATGCAGATATCACTGAATGTTGTAGTGTGATAATGCCTCCAATAGTCTAATACAGACAAACAGCAAATGATTGAAATACCTCTTATTTTATATGATGCAATATAATGTCAGTTACTCTTAATTCCCTAGCATTGTATGTCTTCAGTTACTTGTGAGGGAGAGTTAAGAAAAGGGCACAGGCTTTACACAGAACTTAGCAATGTGTAGGGCTAGCTGTGAGTGAAAATCAATACAAATATAGTATGAAACAAGGTATACATTGATACATCAGTAGAGGTCAGCTGTAGACTGGCAAATCAGACACAGAACAGGATGAGCAATTCCTCTAACATTTGTCTATAACAAACGTGAAGGAAATGTTTTGCTAGCAGTAGGAATAATGAAGCTTTCTTTCCTGCATCTTTTTGTGTTATGCCCCAATGACAGCAAATTCACCTCCCCTGACATACATTCTATGGCCACAATTTCCCTTTTAATGTTTCCTACACTTCCCTACATTTTCTCCCTCTGACTGTGCACAGACTTCTTCAGGTTACCTTAACCTCTCTCTTCATACATCCCTTAATTACTGGCTACACAAGGTGCAATACATGCAGCTGGTGAACCATTTTGCTATTGTTCAGGTGACAAAAGACCAAACAGAGCAAAAAATAATGAGCCCATGTTGAAACTTTTCTCAAAGTACAAGCGTTTGGTCAAGTCTTTCCTATCCAATCATCTGTTCTATCAAACACAAGGGAAAATGTCTTTGAAACTTCAACTTTTATTACAATTTTGGCAGAAATTGGCCAATCACTGCAAAAATTATCTGGGAACAGATGACAAACAGATGGACAGACAGTTTAGTTATATAAGGTTCATTTCATCACAAAATTATGCTAAAATGATTTTATTATAGCAAATTTAAAGGAAGCCAATAAACACAAGAAGTCTTATTTTCTGCCTGGTCTAATTTCCTTATCAATTCTTAAAAAAAAAAAAAAAAAAAAAAAAAAGTAATCATTTAAAATACTCTGAGCTAATTTTATGTGATATTTAATACCTATGGAGAAAATCTATGTAGCCAGCTGATAATTGCCTAGATGGAAACGTGTATCACTTATTTCTCTTCCTACTTGAAGAGGTGATGGTTTTAAACATGTTCAATATTTGTTTTTAAAAAGTCCTGTAAAAATGAGTAATATGAATAATCCTCAACAGTAGAAATAGACAAAATTGTAACAGTTGGGATACTTTAGGAATACTGTAATTCAGAATTTAAAAAAAAAAAGAATTCTGAAGTTATCAAATAACTACTCTTTGATTAATGGGAAAGGAATGAAAAGAGGAAAAAATTCAGAAATCAGAAGAAATAGCAGATTAGAAAAAATATCATCAGAAATTAGAAACTACAGATTAAAATTTCCTTCTAAAGAAGCATTTGTTAGGAGACCAGCATAGACCAGTGGTCAAACTTTCTGTAGTGCACAGAGTAGACAATCGATCCTATCATCAGCCTTGGCCACCTATCTCATGGCAAAATGGCTTTTATTATGGATGTACTTACCTCTGTCCACTGATGGAAGAGAGCACTATTTTAATGTAGGTAACACTGTTAGCTAGATCAGGCTACATGAATTCTACCTTTAGTGCTAAGTGAATCAATTAACAACTGTAGGCAATAATGTTAAGACTACCGGTTTGTAAAAAACATCAGGACTAAGTAACAGAATTATTAAATAATGACAGGATTATGTTAGTTGTATGTATTTCACACAATGTAGTAAAATGGACTTTTGAGGTATCTCATTTTACCATATTCATATATTATGTCATGCATATAGGAACATTGCTTCTACTTGTAATGTTGCTGCTCGCTGTCTCCAGTCTCAGCTCTGCTCGCTGTCTCCGGTCGCAGCTCCTGGGAATGTAGCATGTACACCTGGAGGTAGGACTCTCCAGGGCCATCCTACCCCGCGAGGGGACAAACCACGTAACACCAATATGGTTGAAGTGGAGTGCCGTTTATTGCTTGCTGCTTACTACAGTTATAATCTTTTCGAATGCGGAAGCTTGCTCTGCCACCAATAAGTGATTTTTATACCTACTAAGGGAAAGCGGCTGCGCCTGTTCTATATATGGTTAAGCGGTCACTCTTACTGTAACTGCCACCTACGCTTTCCATGACATCACGAGATCTTCCGGATGCCGAGCCCTTTCTCTTAGCCTAAGTTTGGTGAAGCTTTAGGCCTGATCTTATCCACATCCACATTGTAAAATGTCATAAATAGTAGTATTAAACAAATCTAAGGAGAGGGCTTGGAATTATGTCAGAAAATAATGGATCACAATGTGATACTGTAAGGAAAATAACAAAGGAGATCCTTGGATTGCAAATGTAGAGCTGTCAAGAATATGTAGGGAGAGAGTAAATTAACTTATGTCCCTATAGGGCGTTGACCTGCTGGAAAGCAGCTCTGTAGAGAAAGATTTGGGAGTGCTGGTTGGCAACAAGTTAACCATGAGACATTAATGTGCCCTCGTGGCCAAGAAGGCCAATGGGACCCTGGCCTGCATCAGGAGGAGTGCTGCCAACAGGTTGAGGGAGGTGATCCTGCCTCTCTCCTCAGCTCTGGTGCGACCACACCTGGAGTATTGTGTGCAGTTGTGGGCTCCCCAATACAAGAGGGATGTGGAACTTCTAGAGAGGGTCCAGCACAGAGTGACAAAGATGATTAAGGGACTGGAGCATCTATCGCATGAGGAAAGAGTAAATAAGCTGAGCCTGTTGGGGGGATCTTATCAACACATACAAATACCTGAGGGGGAAATGTAAAGGAGATGGGGCCAAACGCTTCTCCCTGGTGGCCAGCGATAGAACAAAGGGTAATAGGTACGAATTGAAACACAGGAAGTTCCATCTCCATGTGAGGAAGAACTTCTTTCCTGTGAGAGTGGCAGAGCCCTGGAACAGGCTGCCCGGAAAGGTTGTGGAGTCTCGTTCTCTAGAGATCTTGAAAACCTGCTTGGATGCAGTCCTGTGCCACGTGCTCTTGATGTCCCTGATGGAAGAGAGGGGTTGGACTAAATGATCTCTAGAAGTCCCTTCCAACCTCAACCATTCTGTCATTAGGTGATTCTACACATATTTCTAGTGAGAATACTGAATTATTAATATCATTTGTGGACTATCGTATTTATTTAATAGCTTTTCTAAACATGCCTAATATCCCAATACCAATGCCACACAGAACCAAATAGGCATCAAATTTTTGTTTAAAATTGCAGCTATTACTTACAGAGGACAAAAATGTATATGACCAATGGGTGTAATACTGAAAACGTTATGTTAAACATCAATTTAAACACCTCTGCAAGTAATTTGTTTGTACGCATTGTTTGTTAATGTGAGACAGGACTGTAACTTTGAAATTATTAATGTCAAAGGAGATTACATTCATGTAACCACGTGTAGGCACTTTTGTGAAATCTTGTATAGTCTCAGATGGCTATACTGAAGAAAGAATGCGTTTATGGGTGTATTCATGGATCTTTTCTTGGGGAAGGGCAGGCACTCACAGTCAAAAAGAGAGGAGCAAAAGACAACTGCAGCAATTTTCATTAATGTGGAGAGCAGATGAGCCATGGCATTTTCTGATTCTTATGTATTTCAGACTTGTACTACACATTATCTTGAAAATTTAATTTAAGTGTGCCTGGTTATCTGCTGCCAGACAGTTTTTCTTTCCTGTGACTAAGGCAGACAAGAAAACAAAGTAGAAATGCAGAAATTTCAAAAGATCTTGACTACATGGTACAATACGATATGTAGCTTTTTTTTCTGGAAGTGCATTAGAACATATAAGTAAGTGTTCTTTTTATATTTCTAATAATCAACATGAATGTTTTATCTGAGTGTATTAGTGATTCTTCAATTTAAAACAAAAAATTACCTTGGAAATACATAACTAGAACCAGTTCTTCACAGTTGAGACCTTAATTACACAGTTTATTGTTTTATTATTTTCATCAGCTACAGCATGTCAGTAATATTTTCAGTTAATTTCTTCTCTGCATACTAAAGTAGAAAAATGCAACAGTAAATACTGCATACCATAAAAAGGCATAGACCATAAAGCTACCAGCTATAAAACATGACATTAAGTGTATTTTACACCACTGTGTGCTCAAAGAAAGTCAGTTTGTTGAAAATGTTTCTAGAGTTATTACCTTACAACATGAAAAATTTGGCTCCTTGGGTTTAAGACTAAAGAATAGAGCACTTGCCTGAATGAAAAAAAAAAAAAAAAGAAACTACTATGAGCATTCATTATTAGGAAACAAAAACAGTGTTCCAAAGGATAAGCAGTGCACAGACTTCTAAAATAAACTACTACCTTTTAAAGTGTCAATTTTTCAAAGAGCATTTCATTAAACAAGAGGTAGTAGTAGCTTGATTACTATCAGTACTTGTTTGAATGGAAGATATTTTTAGTGGTCATGAAAGTTTATTGGACTCTACTGATTTAAACACAATAAAGAAAGAGTTTCTGAATATAGCTGAGATGCAGACTTACAATGGAGAGGAACCTTAAGGTCCTGAAGATAATGAAGGGTAAGCATCTGAGGGAATTAGGATGTTCTAGATAGATTTTGGTCATAATTACAGTAAAGGTCTAAATTTACGAACAATTTATTTGTTGATTAAACCCTTCTTGACTCTCATCAAATATGCTATTTTATTATTTACAAGATCTTTTTATCGGGTATGATCATTTTGATACCCAGCCTCTGATTTTGAAGGGATTCAGTAATTTGCTAGGATTATTGATGATTATGGATAGCTGCATTAGAAATTTCTACCAGGAAATAACTGTTTTTGAATTTAAATTATTTAATTAGAATCTCATGGAAACAGCATAACAACTATGTGGATACCATATGCATTTCCTTTTTTAAATAAACAAGGTCTGTAAGTTAGTGGTTAACAAGCCTAATGAACATACTCTGTAGAAACAACAGTTGTTTTTGACTTTGCTTCCAGACTACTAGATTGATCTTCCAATCTGCAAGTCATAATTCTCTTTAAAATTTTATTTTTGATTTTTAAGATAACTTCCATAAAGAACTAAGTAGTTCCCTGAGAAAGATGGAAGTAATTGGTAAATCGCATTGATAGACTACACATAACCTCTCAGACATATCAGAGAAGTGTAAGAGAATATAAGGTAATGAATCTGAAACTGCACTCTGCTTAAAAGTATGGCCTAAAGGAAAATCCTGTATTATTCAGCAGACACCATATATGAATAGATGATAATTTATTTTTAACAGTGGTATTTTCTAGGAGTGCAGTATGTTCAACCTGGCATCTCTCTAACTTCACATAGACCATTTCTAATTGCATATGATATCTAATGACAAAGCAAGCTTGTTTCTCGTGCAGTCTCTTGACATGACTGTGTTACAGCCTATACCATCATCACTAGGCACAAATCTAATCTAGAGCTGGTCAGGTGAGAGACAGAAACGATATGGCCTTCACTCAGATTTAATTACAATATGGTAGAACTAAGATGATTTGCAGGAAATTGTTTCTCTATTTGTTGGCTTAGCTAGAAATTAAATGGTCTACCTTACTTTCCAAAGAGACCAAATGCATGCTCATAATCCAACAGCGAGGATGGCATACAGTGTAAAAGAGGATTTGCTGGATAATGTGTCTGATATCAGATAACAAGTTATGCCAGGAAAAAGCACTCTCATCTCAAAGATTGAGTGATGTTCCTATGCCTGAATGTAATTTCTGGGTTATTGTCTGTGAAATCACAATCCTAGTAGGCAAGGACAAGGTTTCCTGTCAGTGCTCAACTTGGAAACAGGATGGAAAGAGAGGCTGTGAAGAAGTCTTGGTATTTAGTCTCTGCTAACATGTTGATATATCCTAGAGGCAGCTTTCTTGCTCATATTGAACCGCTTGTAATTGCCTCACACTGATACGTGATGGATCTAATATCTGGGATTTGGTAACTTTCTCATTTGGGGAACACGAAGAGCTAGTTCTGGATGCATTGAGAATTTGTTTCAAGAATCACCAATTCATATTGGTTTAACTATTTCACATAATAAAGGAAAAGCTACTTTCCAGGTCATTCAGGTGAGTATCCGTATTTTTCACTGTATGTTTTCTAAATATGTACATACCATTTCTTTTGCTGTCATTTTTATTAGCATTTCATCATTGAAAGCATCACTGGGCCTTTCATTTTAAAAATAAACCAAACAAACAACAACCCGCTGCCATGTTTTAGCATGGGAAAACCCCTCAGCAACCAGAATTTAATTCAGAAAATAAAGTATTTAAAATTTAATTTAATATAAATAAATAAATTAAATAAATAAATTAAAATAAGCTATTACATGGTGGTCTATATGTTTAGCCTTCTCCCCTGTATATTGTGAAAAAAAATGTGATCAGAATCTTAAGTAAATTTGTGATGATGATGGACGCGTTCAGTGAGTGATTATGTCTCACATCTGTTGGCATTGTATTATATCTCTTGATAAACAGATGTTTTCAGACCTACAGGTCAGCTTTTTAATCTTAGGTGAAATAATAAAAAGGATTTTGTTCAAAAAAACACACAGAGACATTGACTGTTTTCCTCTGTATATTTCCCCTATCGCCTTAAAATGCCCTCATGCAGAACAACTAAGAATTGGCACTTTCTAATGATAACCAATAGAGCATAAGGAACAGCTCATGGTGTTTGCAAAAATTCTGCTGATCTGCATTATAAATTGTCTGCTAAAGTAATAAAGGTCTCTTATTCCTATTCAGAAAGCTTAATGGTATTATTATTTTTTTTGTATTTATGGACTATGAATAAAAATACCTTGTAGGATTGCCAATGAAAGTAAAATACTAAAATAAAACTTGTGACTGTGGAAGGCCATTGTATCAAAGTGGTCATTTTATATTTTCCCTGTATTGATAACCAATTTGTACTTTTCCACTCCAGATTGTGTGAAGGAAAATTAAATGTCTCAAGAATAACTACACAAGTAAAGAAGTTTAAATAGTTTCCTAGCCTTTAAAAATTGGTTTCTTTACCCTAAGCAGAAAAATCTGATGTGAATTTTTAGTAGAAATTCAGCTTGGTAACACAGTTCCTAACAGGATGTTCACTCTACTTAAAATGCATCTATACATTAAAGATTGCTGGACCTTGTAAATTAATACTGATTCGAAAGCCACAGGCTTTTTATTCTTCTTGAAGAATGCAGCCTCCTTTTATCACTGTGTAAGTTTCAACGGTTTTAGAGATGAGAGGTCTAAATATGTTTCTCACTTTATCTTTCTCCCATTCTTCCTCACATCCATCTCAAAAACAACAGTTAGTCCTAACAATATTCCAGATAGTATTACATCCTCTGCTTCTGCCATGAAAGAATACCCTGAATACTGTGTTTCACAATGTTAAACTGAGTTAAGAGTTAGAGAAGTGCATAGGTAGCGTAAAGTTCATATTACCCTTTCAGAAAGACTAAGTATTGCTTATGAAATGAGTTTCTAGTAACTTTTACATACCCGAGAGAATAATGGGGAGGGGTGTTTGCATGCTTGCTTGTTTTTTAAAGTTGGTGAGCTTTTATAATACATTGTTTATGTTGTGAAAGTCAAGTGCTTGCATTTGACTTTCAAAACTTGAATTTTCAAAAGGAACAAGAAGCCACACTTTCAAAGGCAGCCTCTAGAAATTGTGAATGCACAGTACTGGCAGCTCATTTTTAAATGTAATAACGGCACTGATTTTAACTACCTACCATTACAACAGTGTGACTCTTGAAGAACTGGAAGTCATTTATTCTCTGTTCAGGTGAGGACATGCCTTGTAAAATCATAGGCATTGGTTAAAAAGAACACAAAGCGGAAAGAGGAGATCAAATGTCCTTGGTATCAGAGCCAGGGAAATGCTGATTTCAGCTGCATTTTATTTTAACACTAGTCATTTCCAGCATTTTCAATGCACTTTTGTTTTTCCCCCACAAACTTCTATTACATGTAATCCAGCCCCATTTGGGCCTGCAGTGTTTAAACAGTTCAAACAGTTTAAAAACACTTGTTTTTAAAAGTGGTGACAAAGGCCAATCCCAACAGAAGAAGCAATATTTCAGCTTCCAAAGTTGACATGTAATACTGATCCTCCATACCTATTTAGCTGAAAGCCATAGTTTGAATAGGAATTAAAACCATTTTGGTATTTAAAATGCTGGATTTATTTATATATATATATATATATATTTCTTACACAAAAATGAAACACGAACTATCCCTCCATGATTGTCTGTTTCTTTTTTCTCTGTCATATTTGTTCCTATAACATATGCAATAAAATTGCTATAAATGGAAGTATAATTAGAAGAAATTATGACTGGAAAATAAATCTTGAATAATTCATTGAGAGCAATACATCTTAATATACCTGACAACACTGAAGTAGATGTTTGAAAATTGTTTTTGACAATTTTTCTATTTGTCACATTTCTAGATAAAAAAAATAATAGATTCAGGGTTGATATTACACCTATACCTCCTAACTTTGCGTATTTAAAGGAACCTGTGAATTTGCATCAGTTAACTGCTTCTTCACTTAGAAATATCTTGATTTTCACCAAAAAATCTGAGTTCCTAGGTTGATTTAGATTGGAAAGGACTTAAGGATGTCTCTGCACCAACCACTTACTCAAAGCAGATCAGCTCTTAGGTCAGACCAGGTAGCTCAGGGCTTTGTTCAGTCAGGTCTTGAAACCCTTGAAGGAAAAACTCTGCAATACTTCCCTGGGAAATTTGTTCCATGACTTGACTAATTTCACGGGGGAGAAGATTTTTGTCATATCCAGTGTGAAGCTCTCTTGTTTTAACTTAGACCTGTTGTCTCTTGTCCTCTCACCACACATGGCTATGAAGAGCCTGGCTTGATCTTCTTGATGACCACCCTACAGGCACCAGAAGTTGCTGTTACGTTCCTGAAGCTGTCTCTTCTGCAGACTGAAAGTCCTAGTCACTCGGTCTCTCCTCAAAGGGCAAGTGCTCCAGCCCCAAACATCCCGGTGGCCCTCCACTGGACTCATCCCAGCTGACCAACACCTTATTTGGGGGAGAAACAGAGGTTCTGATGGATGTACTGGATATACTTCCTTTAATATATCCCAAATACTGTTGGCTTCTTTTGCTGCACAAGCTCAGTTCATGTTCAGCTTCCTCTCTACCAAGATCCCCACAAACATAGGGCAACTATTAACTGTTGATATGCTGTTGATACACATTAAAAACACGCAATGCACAATTTATCATAAAATAAAACCAAGCAGACAGAAGAAGTTGTGCTCCTAAGTGCCTACCTGTAAAACTATCCAGATTCAAAATTAAGCATCACATATTTGAAGCATACTAAAGAAAGCAGTGATGGCTCAACGGATCATTGCTTCTGTTCTTCACTTAGTAATTCTGCTTAGTCTTTCATACAAGAGATAGAGATGATTATATTCAGTCTCATGCTGTTTATTTTAAACTTAATAATTCTGATTGATTTTGATTTTCCTGAGTCAGTACTGATTTCTATGTTTTCAAAGACAAATGACATCCTTAGTGGCAACAGAAATTGCAAGACCAAATTGCAAAAGAAAATTTTACATATAGTTTATTTCTCTGCACAAGGAATTTAAAAGTTGATATATTTCATTTTTGTAAAGGAATATTAGCTATATATCTTCCCTGAACATACAAAAAACATTAATTCTGGCTGTACTCTACATTTTAATGTAAATTATCCCAGTAGTATTTCTAATGTCATGGCTAACATTCAACACCATTAAGACTCTAACATTTAACTCCCAAGCAGATGACTCTTGCAGTCCACAGTGAAATATCCCAAGCCCTCCTTATTGTTTTATGAATGGAGAAAAAAAAATGACTGGCAGTTGACTGACAGATACTCACAAATATTTTATATAACATAGCCTGGGAGGTCATCATTTACAAATAATTGTGACTTGTGTTACTCTTGGTTAAATATTCTATGATGCAGATGTGGCTAGTGACTGTCGTCCTATTACAGCTGAGGTTTGGAAATCAATGGTTGACACTCCGGGAGCTTTGCTGTGAGGGCACTGAATGTAATGCCAGGTTGGCAACCCATTGCCAGTTCAAATGAAAAGTTACATAATACTTTATTCTGTGCTTTGCATCCGATTTTAACAGAAGTCACACTGAAATCTCTACTCTCAAAGGTGCTAAAACCTACCTCAGTGTATTTTTTTATGTAACATATAAATTGATTTGCCTCTCCCAGTTATTCTTTCTATTTATGCTCCTATTACAGAACTTCAATAGATTAAATAAATAAATAAACAAACATACAAACAAACTGAACCTCGGAAATGGTTCATAGTTTCAGAGATGGGCCAAGGAGCAAAGACCACAAGGCAAATCTCTGGTAGGAGAAAATTTCATTCTTTTTTTTTACATCTTTTTGATTTATTTTTGAATAGATGGCTAGTTATATTATTGGCTAGATCACAAACAAGTTTTGTCCAACTGCCACTGAATAAAACTTGTCACAAGTACGTATAAACCACTCTGCTTGGGAACATAATGAAGAAGGAAACTCTTACTGAATCCAGAGGAATTATTTGGCAGGAAGAGTTTCTATCTCTTGGTCCTTGATGACATTTTTATTTTTCATTTTAATGGACTAGAAATCAATAGAGCACACATGCCTAGTAAAATACCAGACTGGACTAATGACCTTGTTCCATATTATTAATAAAGAACAGTGGCCTGCAGTAGGGAGCATGTAAAGTTCAGATGGCTGATTTAGAGAACATCTTATAGATGTTGAATAGGATCCTTATAAGTATTAGAAACAACCTTTTGCTCATGGGAGCAAAAAGTTTCTCAAAGACTGTTTCTCAAGCATTTCTGAATCAGAGTTACAGCTTGCATTCATCTGGACCCTGTGCAACTAGCATAAGGACAGCACTTATGAACAGCTTGCCGCTCTGTGTGACCTCTGTTTTCTACCTCCCTGAAATATGAATCACAAAACTGACGGATTTATATTAAAGTAATACTGATAGGGTCCCATAGTGTTTTACAAAATATAAATTTTGAATTGATAATCCATTTTATATGCAGCAAATATTACTCATTGAGATTATCCTGATAATAGGAAGAACATGTACTTGAAACTGATTGAACAAACTTTCATTGTCACTTACTAGAAGAAATCACGCTTAAAATGCTCAGTGCACACTGCTTTGGAAAGTACAATAAGACCATAATTATGTATAATAAGGCAATCAAAATACAGTAGTTTATGAAAGGAGAAGTGAAAATCTTATGTATGTATGAGTAAATGTGTGTATTTCTTATATTTTCCTTTCTTCTATATTTAAGAATAATAGACTAACAGTTTATCAGAAATGTTTTCCTCTCTTCAGTTTGTCTCAATAATGAGATTTTTTATTTTTACTTTAAACATTTTGTGTGATTTTTTTCTTCTACATTTTGTCCTGACATTTTTCCCTTTTGCTGGGATTGTGAGTTATGAATGAATTGTGTTAATAGGTTTTCTACATGCATGCTCTCTTCTAAGTCTCTGGATTTTTTTTCCTCCCCTTTGCATAAGTAGTCATTGGTTTCATACTCTATGCCCTCTTAGCTTTTACAAATTATTGAATACTGAACATGTGTTTTCAAACACGCTAACATCAGACTTGTGGTAAAGTCACTTAATTACTACAGGTAGTATGTGCCATTGATACTAACTAGCACTGTCATTAAGATACTGGTGTGATATATGTAACTGTTTAGATTTTAATAGGACTATTTTTGTAAATAAATTTACACTAGAGTTTAGTGTAAAAATGAGAGGATAATTAAGGTAAAGGGCTTTTCTGAATATCTAGAATTTGTTGTAAAATCATCTAGGCCTTCTTCCATAGTTTACAAATATGCTGTTCATATAGAATGCTGTAATGCTGTTCATATAAAAATATATATTTTGTGCTTCACCATAAACAGAGGCATAGTGCCATACATATAAATATATGTCTACATATATATATATACCTACACACACACTCTGTGCGTGTATGCAACATCATAAATGATGTTCTGAAGATACAGCATAATTATTGCCCTTAAAATCTATTCGTAGATTTTATTCAAAATATCCATCTTGATTTGGGCATTATCTCTAGATAGTTCACCTCTCTATGCATTCCCACACAGCAAATTCTCCATGGGATATTATTATTTGTTATCATTTATTATGTGCCAGTATGAGTTACCAATAAAAGTGTGAAACAAAAGACAACAGGCACTACCGTACAGAAGAAGCACAAAGAAAAAAATCAATATTGATTACCATGATAAACAGCGATCACCAAATGCCAACTGCCCAGCTACACAGAGTATGAATGCTTTACAACTCTATGAACTGTTTTTTCTCCACCAACTGATTTAATAATCTGTAAGAATTCCACATACAATAATAGTTTGCTTTCTGTAATTCTTTAACGTAAATAGCCTTTCTAAACCATATTGTTACAAATTGAACAAAGAGTAGATTGAAAAATGAATTCAGGGAGGGCAGGAAAAAAAAAGACTGTGAAAAAGGAACCAAAAGACAAAAGTAGTCATACTGTAGAGATATTAACTGTCTTTACATGCCATTAACTCTATTTTACATGCCATTAACTCTATTATGTTCTAATTATCACTAAATGAAGATCTGTAAATACGATTCTATTTTGAAGTTGGAAAGTTGGAAGTTGGATAAACTACTCAAGTTCACTCTCACAACTTATGAAAGGGAAGAAGTAAACGTAGTTATTACTTTGCTTACATGCATTTGTGAATATAGACCTCGTTCCCATTAATATATATTTTTAATATTCAGATTTTGGAAGGAAATGCTTGGTATCTTTTTCACTTAGAAAAAAATAATCCTCACAATGTTCATGCAAAATATTCACCCTTTGTAAGTTGTGAACTTATTTCTTAAGATAATTTTAAGATAAATGAGACCTCTCAGAGACAGAAATATTTTGGGTTGCTGACAATCCAGGAATAACTCCTCCTGTGGACCTGCAAGCAGAGCAGTTTCACATCATGGAAGGCATATGAGAAGGCAGCTGTCTCTTCTGAGCTCACGGCCTTCCTGAATAGTATAAGTGGAGGTGCAATAGCTTTATAAATCAAGGAGATTTCCATCCCCTTCATAAATGGACGTGTAACTTGGTATGTGGATGTGCCTCCTTGCTGCAGATGTGACATGTACCAGGGAAACTGAGCGGCATGAAGGAAAGATGAGAAATTCATATTGCAAAGCACTCACTTGGCAAGAAAGATGCATAGTTTTAAGCAGCTTGCAGCAAGATTCGGCAAAACAAAGTGAACTTTGATGTGAGGAATGGGAACAGAAAATATGCTAATATGCCAGACATAAAATGGAAAACTTGACTTCTGCTCCAAAATCTTACCCAGTTGTTAACTGGCAACTTGGTGCCAATATGCTATTATTCCATGTCTTTCTCTCCTGTGCTCTGCCTCCATCTGTGATATATCTGTCAGTTATACATGGAGTTTGAGATAAGCTTAACTTTACCTATCTTGAAGATAAAGACCCAGAACAAGTAATCTACGTTCCCTTTATAGTCAATGAAATGACATGGGAAACTCACAAAGGCAAATTGTCCTGTCCCATTACAAGTATCTTAAAAAAAAAAAAGAAAAAGAAAAAAAAAAAAAGAAAGAATTGCTGGTTAGAAGAGCTTATCTAGCCCTCTTGACTAGTTAGGGCCTCTAACACTTAGATCACAGAATCACAGAATCACTGAATAGTTACGGTTGGAAGGGACCTCTAGAGATCATCTAGTCCAACTCCCCTGCTCCAGCAGGGACACCTAGAGCACGCGGCACAGGGTGGCATCCAGGTAGGTTTGGAAGATCTCCAGAGAAGGAGACTCCACAACCTCTCTGGGCAGCCTGTTCCAGGGCTCTGCCACTCTCACAGGAAAGAAGTTCTTCCTTATATGGAGATTAAACTTCTTATGCTTCAACTTCCACCCTTAACCCCTTGTCCTGTCACCGGCCACCACAGAGAAGAGCCTGGCCCCATCGTCCCTACAATCACCCCTCAGGTACTTGAACAGGTTAATCAGATCTCCTCTCAGCCGTCTCTTCTCCAGACTAAACAGGTCTGGCTCGCTTAGTCTTTCCTCATAAGATAGATGCTCCAGTCCCTTAACCATCTTCGTGGCTCTCCGCTGGACCTCTCTGAAGCTCAATGTCCTTCTTGTACTGGGGAGCCCAGAACTGTACACAATACTCCAGAGGCAGCCTCACCAGAGCTGAGTAGAGGGGGAGGATCACCTCCCTCAACCTGCTGGCAACAGGTAACCTATGCTAAAACACACAAGTCCTACCCTTAACACCCACACATATGAAGCTAATATAATCCAGGCATTCTGATGGCCAGAGATGCTCGGCAAGCCCTACCATCCCTCTGTATCCAAGTGCAGATACCACAGACACCACAGGGTCCCTCAAACACCACTAGACCACTACTCAGGAGGCAACTGCAATGATCCCATGAAGTTAGCTGAGATGAAGCCATGCTCTCCAACGCTCCGCAGTGCACGTGAGTGCAGCAGGAAACAGCTCCAACCAGCACCAACCGGCTATGGTTCCAACTGGCTCTGTCTGGTTCTGACTAGCCACCGTCATATCACCAAGGGACCTGCCTCCAGTGCAGCTGATGGTACATTACATGCCAGAGTGGAAAGTGAAATCTAGGGGGCTGCAACTTCTATTTGAAACTCAGTATTTCTTGAAGTAAGCAAGTACTAAGGAAAAAAAAAAAAGGGGTGTTTAGAAATACAAACAAAAAGTGTGCATAAGAGGTGTGCTGATCATTATAAATTATATGACATTAATTAGTTGGGAAGAGCTTGTAAAGACTATCATTCCTTTTCTGCTACAGATTGCACTTGGTTTCTGCCAATGAGTGGAAGTTGGTCAAGCACTGGGATGAGTTGAAAACACTGTTCCCATTTATTCCAGAAGATAATAAAACCCCACAAAGTTGTCTGCTTTCTCATAGGAAAGTTACTGAACAAAACAGGTGTATGCTTTTGCCCTCTCCCCACAAAGTACCCTATACAGATGCTTGGGAACGAGCATTGAACCACTCATTCAGATGTCAGGACATACCTTTAGCATCGTTTTTAATAGGACCATTTAAACTAAATGACTTTGCCTGAATTATTAATCAGCTATGCTGTGTTGATAAAAAGGAATTCATTTTTCACTGAAGACCTCCCAGTAAGTTATGAGTGGAATCTATTCTGTTGTGAACAGAGCCGTGGTGACCAGCTACAGTACTTGGGCCACAAATGTATCTCCTCTAGCACGAGATGATCCTGCTGCTGATGGACATTCCTAGACATTTTTAAAGCACATCGTGAGTTGCAGATGCTCAGAAAGCCTAAGGGGATTCTATCATTCAGGCAGCACTAGAGGCATTGGGAACCACCTGGCCAAATAATGTGGAAAGCAAAGGCTGCGGAAAAATTGATCCTGCAACAAAGAATGCTTTACTGTCACAGAAGATAACTTAATGATGCTATGAATTAGACTAGGACAGTTCTGCACGCAGAACTCCAGCATACAGGAGGGAATATGATGCGAATGTCAAATATCCTAGATGTGGGAAAGATGAATAAAACTAAATAGTTGGTGTTGCATAATATCAAGAAGCTTACAAGCCATGACAGACAGTACATAAGAGTGGGGAGAAAAAAAAAAAAAAAAAAAAGAAAAACAAAGGGAAAAAAACAAAG
>NW_010579867.1:156845-203611 GCF_000705375.1 Tinamus guttatus | reverse complement strand
TTTTTTTTTTTCATCTAAAGATAGAAAAAGGTCATTGGAAAAGGATTACTCTTCATTAAAAAGATATCATAGCTAGTATTTCAACAAGAAAGCAAGAAAGTGTATAACAAAAGAATATCGGAAAACAATATAACTGGAACTCTTTGAAAGATGACATAATTTTTAGGCTTACACATATTGCAAACAGATATTAACGTGTATCAATTCCTAGGAAGAAGTTTCAAAAAAAAATCTAGGTAAGAAAACCCAAAAGAAAATATCAAGAAAGAAAAACACTAATATATGCTAGGGGCAGACATCATTGTAAACCTTATGCTTCTTAAAAATTTTTTGAAAACTAGTACAAGATAATTGAAATTGTAGTTCTTTCCATACATCTGAAGTTTCCAAAGAAATGAGTCAAAATGAAATAAGTTTTCTATAATACCTTAAAAATATCAATTGAGAATATATAATCTGCATTCATCAAAGCATCTTTGTACAAATCCTTTTAAAATTAGGAGACCTTTTCAAATAAGGAAAAGTACTTAACCATACCATGAGTAAAGTAGATATTTAGGATAACAGTGACAAGATCTGAGAATGACATTTTAAAAGAATATTGAAAGAGCATAATAAGAAATGTTAAAAATACGTTTAAGAAAAACAGATTTTTCCCCTAGTGTACCTTTTGTTAATCCCTGTAGAAAAAAAAAATCTTAAAAGTTTCTCTTTTGACCACCATAGTATCATTTCATACCTTAGTTGCCGCATAACGTAACAGCATTCTCATTGTCTTTAATTATCGAGAAACATTTAAATGACGGATTCTATGTATGCCTGGAAATATTAAGATATAGATACATTCTTAATTGGGACTGGTGTAGTTATATTAAAAGCTCTTTACAGTCTTGCTCCTCAGCAAGAGGAGCATTGGATATGTACTAAAGATGAAAAACACTCAAGTGCGTAGATGCGCAAAAGTGCATGGATGCAAAAGAAAAAAAATGTTGCTCTTTGCACGTTAAGCTTTAGTCAAAAACATTTGTTGTTAGATGCCTGAAGTTAGGGAATGTTTGCTCAGTTATTCTTACATGGCCATCCTCTTCTTCAAAGCCTGGATGTTGAAGACAATACAATTTTGCTTGGTCAGCAAAACCTGAGAAAATCAGGTAGCTATATATAAGTAAGTGAAGAGGTATAATTGAATTGAAAATTGAATTGAACTGAATTGCTGAGTATTATGAGCATAATCTTCGTCAGGAATGTGACTTGAACTAAGAGGATGTGAATTTGGAAAAAAAAAAATTACTTCCTGTTTTTCAGAACTAATGTCAGACAGTAACTAATGTCAATGTCCAGAAACTAGCTTGTGCACTGAGAATGTTGTATTTCTTGGATATTTAAAAAGTGAAATAGAAGTAGATCTGGCATGTGCAGGCAACTGCTTTCAGAAGACTGCTTGGATTAGTAGGAAGATACAGAAATAATTCAGGACAGGCAAAAGAAAATCTGACGCAGGAAATTATTTCTAAACTTTGTGCTACAACGGTTAAGAAACAGTCTGCTTGGTTATGGAACAGAAGGCCTAGAAGTGATTGAGTACTAGTTAGTACTACCAAAAAAGATTGCTGATGAGGGATATTTCAGTAGTCCCTGAGTGAGCATAGAAAGATTTGCTGACTAGAAGCTTAAATTAGGTGGATTCAGTCTTAAATTAAGATGCAAATTCCTAGAAGTGAGGGTAGTTTATTATCAGAAAAGCTGTTTCACGAAGACTCACTTTCTTGGAAGTTTAAGTGAGATTTAAAAACAGAAGACATTAACTGAAAAATCCTTAAAACCTAATTCTGCTTCTACTTTTTTCAGAGTTTGGTGGTCACACCTTTAAATTTGTGGTTTTCTCATTTTATCAAAGTTTCTTGGAGGAAAGAATAATCCCTGCATTAACCTGATGCTAATAAACATACAAATCTTCATTTATGAATGAGAAATCTCATGCTTTCGAGGATGAGGAAGAAAATGTTCACAATTCATACTTGGTCAAACGAACCTAAGTTAATTTGATTACTTCATTTATTTCTCCTAAAGCATGAAGTGATGCCAACATTTAACTGTCTAGTAGCTTAATGCACTGATACGGTACAGTAGATCCTTTTTGCAAATAAGTCAGTCTGATGTGTTTTTTTTAAAGTTCATTGTTGTCCTTCTGATTATATGACCTGAGGTTTGGCATACTAAATCAATCTGTAGAGTTTAACAGGAAATTTAATGATTGTAATCCTGAAAATCTATGATGCATAGATGAAAGAGACAGTAAAACACAGCTTGGGAGCGATTCTATCAAACTCTTCATTTTAGTCTGAA
Source organism: Tinamus guttatus (assembly GCF_000705375.1). The sequence continues at coordinate 201,265 of NW_010579867.1, read as the reverse complement.
GTATAGTACTTGTCAAAAAAAAAAAAAAAAAAAAAGAGACTCTTTGGATGTGTAACCTATCAGAATATCTCTTATCTCCATTTTATTAAGAAAAAGATATTATGGCTGCAGGGCTTCAGCAGCAATATGCCCCTGTCAGGCAGAGATTAATTATATATGATCAACAGAATTCATAACTAAATTCTAATTGAGTGGGTTATTTGTGCTACTCCAATGCTTATGCCCTTGTTTGGCACTGTGTATCCCACTAAAGATAATAGGATTGCAAAGTTGTTTCTAAGAGTGTAATTTGAATAGTGTAGTGAGAGCCCAAAGGATAGAACTTGACCTGCAGAATCTTTGATAGACAATGAAGCACAAGCTTAAGTTTCTTGGACTTTAGGCTTGTTTTGTACAAATGATTGTTTGGAAAAAAAATATCTTCATAAACCAAACATTACATCATAGAAAAACATAGAAAAATGTGCCCTCACTCCCCCAAGAGACTGATTTTTAATTAGTCACCTTCCAAAATCCATTTTAATTCAAATGTCATGAACACCAAATAACCTTACTTGGCCTCAGTTCTGTTATTTATGCACGGTAATCTGTGCTGTATTCATCCGGTGTTGGCTTCAGGCATAGCAAATGTTAGTCAGCTATTTAGGGTAGCAGACTGCCATGGTAGCAGAAGTACACAACTGAACACAGATCAGTTGTGTACTTCTGTGCAAAGCCTTGGAAAGCAAAAAAACTGTGGTTGCTGTTTGTAAATGTGTTGGGTTGAACAGTGACTGCTATTATTGTGAGGAAAAAAAAAAAAAAAAACAGGAGAAAAGAAGGTGAGAGCAGGATAATGAGCTATCTGATATTTGCCACTGCTAATACCACTTTTATAATCATGCTCTGCAGGGGTCTTTAAGGGCCTCAACTCTTTATTTTTTACTTTTTATTTTTTAAATTTTATTTCAATCCTCTTCAGAAACAACTCGGCTCCTGTTCCCCTTGGTGCAGTAAAACTCACTTTGCTGGGAAGCTTTGAGATCACTTTTCTGTAGCTGTTCCTTCCTATGTAGAAATCAGCTTTGTATGACTGACTTGATCTGGCCTTTCTTTTTTCATTTGCTACTGATTTGATTTTATATCTTATCATGAAGCTCATAGGTTCTGGATGATCACTGTAACTTTGGTTGATAATGGATAGTTCTGGGAAAATATTAGCTCACTGCTTACTAGAAGTCATTAAGAAATTAGAAATTGGGAATTACTAGTAAAAATATCATTATGCCATTACATACATAATGTACACCCAGACCTTGACAACTGTGCTCTCTTCTGCTCTATTACTTCAAGGATATTGAAATAGGAAAGTATGAGAAAAGATAATGAAACAGCCAATATTACCCTTTAAATGTACAGATGCACAACCTGCTGTGAAAACAGTGGGATAGATACCTTGCTTAGAAAGCAGTTGTCACAGTCAGTCTGTATAATCTGTGCAGTCTTTGTACATTACGTAAATGGGATTCCACTGATAGTTTGCTAAAATATGGGTGATATCAATGAATGCATCTGTCCTAAGTCTCTGTGTAAATGCCAACTTCTCTTAAATATTGATCAGGATCATGGCTAATCTTATTTTAAAATTATTTGAACATCAGCACAAACCTTATTACCTATGTAAGTTTAGGTATCATCTGACTGTTCAGATTGTCCTTATTGTTCTGCCATCACATGTATTTATCTTTCTTTTACTCCATATTCTTAATTTTACTCCTAATAATATCAGTTTACTCCTTCAAGTCTGGTTTATGCGTGTACAAATCTGCATATGTGGATATATCAATATAATCCATGCATGAGCCACCTCATTCCATTTAAGACAATTTGAGGTTTCAATGCACAATAAGTGGATTGAAGTTAATATGTACATTTATTCTGTCTTGCTTATTCTTTCTAATAATTGTTTCTAATAATTGCCTTATATTTTCTCAGAACAAACTGCATTCCTCAGGGACTTTTCTGTTCTTTTCCTAATGAATGAACAACATTTCCTAATGAATGAACAACAGATGTTGGTACCAATCCACACACTAGTTCATCTAAACTTCTACTATAATAGAAGTTCCAGGCAATATAGTTGTTGATTTTGAGGACTGTTCACCTGGCCAAATGTAGATGTCTCCTGCAGGATGAGCTGAATTGCTCTCTAGGCTCTGTTCTCAGTACTGGAAGGGTCTTACCCACTTGTCAAAATGTAGAAGCCAGAAACCATACTAAGTGTACCAGGCAAGGTATTCTGTGTCAACTCTTTCATGGACTAGCTTATGTTTAGCTGACTGATTCTTCCCTTTTAGCTTTTTACTGAATTGTAATGAAAGTTTAGGTATCTTTGCATGCAAGCACCTTAAACAAAGGTTTTTGATACTTATTTTTCATTTGAGACCTTTCATAAGGTCTTTTATATGACCACCAGCTGTTGCTCCAGATGGCTGTGGTTCTCCTGTAGGTTCTCTGGCATGTTTACCAACCTCATACAGCTATTTTGGATTCCTTACTATGCTTCCTACTGCACTAGAAACAATAGCAGTCTCACATTCATGTGCAAATGAATGAAGCCCCCACAGTGAAACTTAGTTGCATAGACATAGCTATGTAGTGACAATTTAAGCATGAAAGGCTAATCTGCTCAGCCCTCGGTGGATGCTCAAAATAGGCATAAGTCTTTTGTCACAGCAGATTTCTTAGGCAGTTTACAGTATCTTATATACCCAACTGGAGCTTAAGCTAAATTTAGGCATCTATAGTCTGGAGCTGAATTTCATCCATGGACTGACTAGATGATAGGAACCTGTTGGTGAAGTGGTCTTGCATATACCCTGCCTTTGGGAGGTAGTATTTAGAAAGGAGAAAGGGAAGACACGTCTGTGTCCATGTTTTTCTCTAACAAATAGGTGGGATAGAGGTGAGATACAGCTAGGAAGTGCCTCCAGGCTCAAAAACTGGGAGAAGCTCCTGGGTTCCTTAATCAAGATGTAACCTAATCCATTATATCAGAAAGGAGATCAATTTGCAGGATTTGGTTGAGATTCTCCACTTCCACAAGTGTTTCATCCATAACAGTAGAGTATATTCTGAAGCCGATCTAAAATATTGACATTTATTCACATTTTAAATTGTTTATTATTTGAAATTCATTGATTTCAGATCACTGAGAACTACCCCTTTTTTCCTTATTCTGTTAGTTTTGAAATTTGTCATAAGATTTTTTTTTTCTCTTCAGACTGCTTTTTTGGAAGTAAGCATGAGTTATTGTCTTCATATATTTAAAAATGCAAAATTTTATATAAAATAAATATTACATACAACATCAAAAGATTTAGTGTTGCATCTATTTCTTATGGGCTATCACAGATGCTTTGAAGGAAGATTAAAGAAAATCTACAATGCATAGTTATGAAATATTTTTTTCTTTTGCTCTGGTCACCAGTCTTTTGCTTCAGTAGTGACTACATGAGTAAGGATTATGTACTTTCTAAACCATAACATAAAAGGTGACAAACTTTTTTTTTTTTTTTTTCAGTCCCATTTGTAGGTTGTCCTTGTGTGCTTTGTACCACACTTGCACTAACCTTCGTTTAGACATGATGCTGGCCTGCTACCCACAGCTTTATTCAAATACAACTGCTCTTGCTATTTTTTATTGTTATTGATACAGAGTACGAATGTAGGGATTCGTAAAATCTGTAAGAACAACTCCTACCCCCAACACCACCCACATATGACAGAAATTTAGTGCAGAAATTTCATCTGTTTTAGTCCAATATCAAAGGATATCATTTTTATTTCTTCCTGACTATGTAAACAACAAATGATCCCTTTTTCATCCCTCTCTCCAGGAATGTTTCTGCTTCTCTTTTCTAATAATGGAGCTTAAAGACAGAGCAATTAGTAGCTTAAAAGTTAGCATTTGCCCTACATTTGTTAAACATCCAAAATAGAGGACACAAGGGTTTGCTGGTGTTCTCCTACTAACGTGTTTCACAGTCTGTTTTTTTTTGTTTGTTTGTTTGAAGAGGATGATGCATAGTAGCAGTATTAACATGAGGATTATGAAGCACCCATACTATTGAAGTGTGCTCTGGATATTTCAGTACACCATCTAAAGTGAAGAAGGACATGAAGAAGCAAATACACCTGGATATATGTTTCACTGCCCCTCATTGTGAGATATGCCATTTACTTGAGCTACTAAAACAGTGATTGTATTTATTAAGCTCTGCCAGTAGGGCTCTCCCTTGCATTATATTTGAGTTCAGTCAGAACATTTTCATTTTACATGTATATTTCGCTTTTTTTATATATACCAGTGAGTGATAAATCACTATTTCTGATTATAGAACCTAGTGGCCAAAGGATTAGAACCCTTAGATATTCAGCCTTCCCAAAGGAAGACATTTCTAAACTGTTGACTTCCTAAGCAATTTGCTTCCTCTTTAGTGAAGATGTGCACCTCCAGTTAATATATAACACCTTTAACTGTAGTGTTCTTTAGCAAATTTTAATAGAGATGCAAGATAATCTAATCTGATGTCTTGCCATTCATGTCTCAAAATCTTACATTTATGAGGTAGGAGGAAGATCCCCCAAATCTCACATGTATCCCAGGATAATGCCAGGTTATAAACTGTGTATTGGGACAAAGTCAGCTTGCTTCCATGTGCTATTGTTGGTGTTGAAAAGAGAATCAAGCTCAAAGCCAAGGAAGAGACATACTGTGCAGTTGCATAGGTCTCCCCAGATCATGCTTGAATGATCAGGATTGGGACTATACAGATGACACAAAACATACCTACCTTACTTATATATACTTATATATACTTACATACTTAAGTTTATGATATAGACCCTCGAAAGAATCAAGGGCACTTCGGCCAAAGGAGTCAGGACTCCCACAGAACATATACACCATGCATATAGTTACTTCGTAAATAAGACTTTTAACTGTGGCCTGCACATATAACTTTTTTTTTTTCCAGACACCTATTAACTCCACTGCCAAAGAAATCTCTGTATTTTTTGATATTTAGAAATAAATACGCTAAAGGCTATTTAAATTATTATCATTATTTAAATGCACATAAATAGATTAAAATGTCCAATGTGGATATACTGTTTTGGGAAAGTTGTACAAAATTTGAAATTTATATTTCTTACTTATTTTTATTTGGAGTGAAGCATCTAGCCACTCACCGGTCATAAGAGAGGTTTATCTCATTTGCCTGAAATTGTGTCTCCTCCTTAGATACAGATAGACTTAGCTTACACTAATCACCTATCTGCTGGATAGCAAAAGAAAAAAAAATCCATCATTTTGTTCTTTGAAAAATGTCTCACTTTATACCCAAGTGCTGTACATAGCCTTTTATTTCCCAAATCCTTGAGATCTTCAGAAACATTGTGCTGTAATTGTAAAACACTTTAGACAGGCAGAGCAGTCATAGTAGACATAATAACAGTGTCTTTAGATTATCAGATCAGTTCAGCATTGATACACTACTTGACAGCAGCTAAGGCTTTGGAATAAGTTCACCTTCAGTACTAGTATAATTTTAAGAGTCACCATGATATAAGTCTTTTTTTTTCAGACCAACTTGCTGCCTCTGTTGCTTTTCCTTTGTTATTTTTGAGAATTATTTCCGTGGAGTTCAAAAACTATCCTTTCCATAATACTTTTTTAAAGAGGCATCTGTTTACTTCGTATGGGCTATATGCATCCCAGTTAGTGCTCCACACCTTTTAGCTGTTGTGTTCATTCGAGAATCATAACAAAGAATATTCAAACCAAAATTTTAGAGCAGAGACTTTTGGACTAGGTTATCTGTTTCTGTTTGGGTTTGCAATATTTTGTTGAGATCATTAAAAAAAACTTATGATGGATTCCAGAAGACTCAAATATCCATCAAATCTTTTGAAATCAGGCTCCCTATTTAGGTATCTAAGTATGGATTTAAGCAATTCCTTTTTAAAGTTTGAGTTTGTAAAATTAACATATAGCTAAATATACTAACTGTATATCACAGCAGCCATTGCTTTGATTGATTGTGAATTAGTTTAGAAAGTGATTCAGAACAGAATATGATAAATCTCTTTATAGTTTCTATCATTTTCTGACTGAAGACAGAATGTAGGAGACATTCTTAGGCAATCCAGTTAAAAGAGATTAATTCTTTCATAAGTGGCAATACTGTAAAGTAAATTTTTAAATAGGAAGTATGCACCACGTCTTTTAGATTCTGGATGTAAAATAACACAATTGAATAAATGAAGATTGAGCTAAGACTTAAACTCATTCTGAATCAGTGGGGAGCCTGGAGCTTCTGATTTCTTTGGATTTGTTTTTAATTTCCTGTTAAGGATTATATCTGCAACCAGATCAAAAATGATAAAATGGTGATAGAAAAGTTATTATGGCAGAATTTCTAACTGTGAAGGGGAACAAAGCATAAATAGCAGTCTTTTAATAAAGAAAAATGAAAAACAATATCATCTTCTCAGGGTATTTCTAATGGGAAAAAATCTAAGTTCTGATAAACCATGGACCTTTATTCAACCACACCAAAATTGAGTACATGTTGCTTCATGACCCTCTGCCACAAAATATTGAACATAAGCAGAATGGCATTGAGACATTGATCAAAATGAGATTTTGAGTAAGTCAGTCATGCAACTTTATAACATACTAGGCAGTTGTAGCAGAACCTGAAAAGGTGAGAGTTGCAACTTTAAACATCTCTCTCTTAACATCAGGGCTGCACACTGCCAAGATTATTTTCTGATTCTTTTCTTCATGTGCCAGTTACTTCATTTGTACTGAGGTCAATATGTCATTATATAAAATAATAACACACGCATGTAAGAAATCAGTCTTTATTGTAAAATAACAAATAATCTATAAAAATTATTTCAATTAAAATAATAAGATCAATTTTAAGGGAGTAAATTGCCTTTTTACTTACTATTATTAATTATTGTTAACATTTTATGGTTGAAAATTTGGCTAGTAGAACACTTACAAAAACATTGAATAAATATTTACGTAAATCTGTGTGAGATTTCACACTTGTTACGTAACTACAATTTTAAGAAAGTTGTGGGTTTGCTAAAAATGGCACAGGAGAAAGGAAGACAGCAGTCAGACAGAGAATGTCATTTCCAACTTAATACCTTTTTGCTTTTTCTTTACCAAAACCAAAACTTTTTGGGTGGAAGAAGGGAATCTGACATAAGTTCATAAGCTTTGTATGTAAATTCATGACCAAATGTACTTCTATCAGAAATCTCTACAGACCATCGTGGCTAGTCTTGTTGGGTATATATTGGTACAAATGAGGTATATGGAGTATTGGCACAATTAGCCATTCCACTTTGTCTTGACAACTGCTCACACATTTAATAACATTTTCTTTTACCACCAGGGATCCATTGCTTGATTGACTTTTTTTTTTTTTTTTTTTTTTTCCCCCAAGAACATTTTCGCTGAGAAGTATGTCATTACATTCAAAAGACAATGAAACAGACAGGAAAATATCCAGTGACAAGAAACTGTTTTCAGTCTTTCACTGATAACTGATATATGGATTGCATTTAGATATGCCTTTTGGTATTTGGAAACATAAAGATTGTGTCTTATTTTGTGTTGATTCCGTGGAAGGATAATGTAACACCATGTTCTATTGATTCTCCTGGTCACTTGATAAACTCTCAGGTGAAATCAAGTTCAGGCATATTTGTTCCCAGACCTACTCTTGCAGCAAATAATTTCGATGTATAAAGAATGCACACATCCTAGAACAGTTTGGATATCTAAAGTCTGAAGATATGTTAATAAGATTAATATGCTCTGTGTGACTTCTAGCTGCTTCTCCAAAGTATATTAATCTCTTTTAGGTCTGCTTCATATGTGCCAGACATAGAGTTCTGAGATAGCCTAGGACATCCAGAATGGCCTTCAAGAGTAAATACTGAGACAGCTGAACCAAATGGATGGCCTTTGAAATTCTGTCTAAAAATCATTTTTCAAAAATTCCTTTTTGCAATTTTGCTTGCATGAAGCTCATAAGGAACCCCATTCCAGCCCAGTATTGTAGCTACAGGAGTACAACAAACACTTGCAATCTTGAATTAGTTTAATTGATTATTAGACTGTTTTCATTCTTTACATTTGGTGATTAAGGTAGATAGCTTGTTATCTTACCATTTTAATTTAATATTTACCTCTTGTCTGTTGCCATGTGCATTATAATGGTTGTTATCAAAATTATTTCAAAGAAGTCAGGTGCTAAAAGTGATTATTAAAAGAATAGATTGACAGTGTCACAGTAGAAGAGCAAACCCGAATAACTAGGCATTGCAGAAGACTGGTTTTATGAGAGATGAATGCAGTTAAGTGCAGAAGATAACAGAAAATATTCAAAGTTCTTAAATATGTGTTTGTAAATATGTGGTCTGTTTGGAGGTTGTTCAGGAGACAGAGAAAAGAAAAAGGCCAAGAGCAGTATGGATAAAGAACATGTGAAGGATACTGGAGGGGAGAGAGAAATAGACAGTATGATTATCAATAAAAAGATAAATGAGGAGAAAATTGATTTTGCAATCAACTCTTAAAGGTTCATTCATTGTTCTTTAAGTAAAATGTGCAGCTCGTGTAAAACTTCTCTCTATAGGATAATAATATTTTAGACTTAGCTAAATAAAGGCTATGCTTAATGAGTTCTTTGAATTCTCTTCTTTTTTTCTGCAGTTTCACACTTTTCCTTCTTTTATGTTGATCTGTAATATGCATTGCCTTATCATTGTTTTGTCAATTGTGAGCTCAGTTCCTGGCAATAGGTATTTTGACAGGTACAATTTTTTTGATCCACAAGTGGGTTATTTTACAGAGTCTATACCATGCTTATCAAATGACAATAATACAGTAATTCACCTTTACTCTTTTTCTTCCCTTCATTGCATCAAATGTTCTGTTTAGGATGAAAAAAATACCTTTGAAAATGAAAAAATAAATTTGTATTTGTACACTGCTTCTGGCATCACTGATCTACACAATACACTCTGTTTTTGTTTTTCTCTTACAGGTTCACTTTTTTAAAAGTTTTATGACAGTTAATTCTTTGTTAATAAAAAGTGGTCAAAATCTTAGGCCTCAAGATGTGACAGGGAAAATCCTCAGGAAACTTCTTTACCTTAGATTTTGCTTTTCTAGCAAAGTATTTAGAAAAATGATCATCTTTTATTTATTAATAATATCAAGTGGCTTGGGTTTTCTCTTCCTTTTGTTCCTTTAATAGTGGAAAAAGAACAGTTTTGATTTATCCAGGAATAGCATTTTCTTTTATTGAGATTTTGTTTGTGATGTTTCAAAGATCTGAAAGAAACCTCAAAATAGTAAAACAACTCATCTGTATTTATCAAATGGAAAAAAAAAATGAGCATCATTTTCTTTCTAGTCTGTATCTTTTGAACTTTAATGGAATGAGTTGTCCAATATATTACACTGCTGTCTGTGAAGTTTGCAGAGCAAAGCGCGTAATGATTGACTTAGGTGTTTAATTATGCCATCATCTTTGAAATGTCAAGTTGATTTTTTTTCTGTCCTTTTTGACCAGTAAAAGATATGCTGTAGGTCTAGCATGACTGATCTTTCTTCTAGGTGTCCACTTTTAGGAAATTGTTCCGGGTTTTAGATTCTGAGTGGGGAGAGGCACCATGTGCAGTCCTAATTAGTGCATTACAAACCTGAAGAATAAAAAGATTTCAGACCTGCATCTGTGCTCACATTCTTCCCATCTAATTTTAGCCATCTACAGGTCAGGTGTCTAGTTCAAGTTAGTGATGTAAGATACTTCCACTGGTTGGGGAAAGAGATAGCGTCCTCTATAGTCATCTGTTCTTGTAACACAGTCAAGCGTGAGAAATCACTCCCTGAAGAGTTATTATCCATTGACTGCAGAAGAAACTTGAATAACTAATTTAGAATAGATGCCAGACTTCCAGATGACTGAAGTTAGGTAAGAACAATTCTCTTCTGTCTGACTTTTTGTAGACAATTCTTTGCTCTATGTGCTTTGGGCTTCCTCTAGATAAATATAAATCAAGGGCAATACTGTACAAGCAAACTGATTTGAGGGAAGAAAAAAATCCTCAAAGAATATTAATCAGTAATATGCAATTAGTGGCTATTTTCTAAAAGATGAGTCAGTTATTAGGATGCAGAGCATCTAAGAGATGTTCAAATTCTCTGGTGTTGTCCTCTCCCCTTGTGAGTAGGAATGAGAGTGGTTCTGCTAAAGGATAAGAAACGTGTAATTACATTTTTCTATCAGTCCACAAACAATCTTCTGTCCTATACAGAAATGTATTTTCTTGCAAAGAGAGAAAGTGATTATTAATCACATTCATAGCCTCTTCATCATGTGAATATGAAATTAATTGGAAATTTTCTATTTAACCAAAGGGAAACATTTTTTATTATTATTTTGGTTGATTTTTTGTTTTTCTTTGTTAATTAATGGGGTCACAATTACCCTCATAAAAACCAATCTGAAAATGTGTGGTCAAGGTATAGATATGGAGAAAGTTTGAAAAACTATGGATTTTGTTTGTTTATTTGCAGCATAAACTACTTTGAATAAAATTCTTCAAGTTTGCAAGTGGCAGTGATGAACAAATTACCCATGTGAGAAGTGCATTACATTTCTGGCATATGTCTGCAAATCACACTTGTAGGAGATGGAAAGACAAAATAGATAATCAGGTCATGACTAGACCAGTTGTCTATTGATATAAATCATATTCAACTTTCCTTTACATCTAAGTCTTGTAGGTATTTTTTATGGGTTCTGCAGGTGAGTTTAATAACCCATGAGTCAACATTTCCAAAACACATAGCACTTTAAAAATACTTTCTGAAAACTCTTTAACAGATCCATATATAATATTTCAGTGGAAAATTGTACAGACTTTAATAGATGCAAAGAAGACATTGAAATTTATTAAGGTTCTGAAGAAATTAGTCTAGAAAAAATTAATTTAATTTAATAAAGAATGCTATTGTTTTTCTGCAGGTTTTATAAATCAGAAAAAAAAATCCCTTACTAGGAAATAAAATTATATATTATATTTGCAAGATGATTAAATATTTATGTAAATATATTTTTGGATTCATCAAATTGCTTGTTATAATAATAGATACATTAATTCTTAGTTAATGTTAATTCTGTTTCAATTTCCTATAATAGCTCCTATTTTTTGCATTATTTCTCATTTTTATCTTTCTTGATTATTTGTCCCCTCATTGGCTGTATATTTCCATGGAAACATTGTTCCCTGTCTTTTACATCTGCTGTTTTTTTTTTTTTTTTTTTTGGTATTTTAGTATTTGCCCTTGCAATGGAATTTTCTCAAAATACATCTTGATTCACATAGGAATAGCTTTCACTCTCACTATCAAATCCCATTTCAGATAGAGACAAGTAGTACTGCTGCAGTGTGCCTCATTAGTTTTTGCATCGTGTCTGAGAACATAGGTGGTATTTATTTATTTCTTGCTATTTCTTAAAAATAATTAAACCCCAGAAGAAATTCAAACACTTTTTACTTATTTGGGCAAAATAGTCAGGAAACAAAAGATACAGCTATTTTTTCAGAACTGGTTGTTATAGCAAATTCAAAAAAACCCACACCATTTTTTACAATACTTTACTATATATATGTGTTACTTTATTAGGAGGATGCAGAAAACCCTAACATTATTCTGGTGCTAATGCAACAATAATCTGATGTGATTGAACATTGCTAATAGAATACAAAAGTTAATAATAAGATGTGATGGACAGTCATAGTCATTCACATGTTATTTTGCTAGGCCAATCTAAATGGCTAGTGTTTGAAAGGACATTGTATCAGAACACATAGATTGCATAGCTTCTCCTGAAACCTTGAGACATTATTATAATAATCAGCTCACTGCTTTGCACTTGCTGGAAGCTGTTTGTTGCTTCTCTGTGTTTAAGCTAGTGCTGCTATGTCATCTGAAAGAAGCTCAGATGACACAGGAACAGAATGAGAACATAAAGTCTTTTCTGAAAATACATATTGCTTCAGAAGTACAATGAAAGAATTCTTACTAAGAAGGGAATATTTTAAGCATTCTCATATGTGGCATCAATAAGCTAAACACATTTGACTTTCCTAAAACATCAGTGTATTTTCTAGCACTTTTGAATATTTTATTTACTAAGATGCAAGAATTATTTCATGAGCAGTGAATGATTTTCTAAAATAATTAATAATATCATGTGATAGAGAGGAATTTAGATTAATCCTATTAAAGATATGACAGTACAAGTCATTTTTGAAAAAAAAAACTTTATGAAAAGTGGAAGAAATGAACAAAGCATTGCTGTCTTCCTGCATGATATTGTATGTGAGAGCATTAAACACAATATATAATCTATTGCCATCTTAAACTACAGATTTACTGGCACTATCCCTGGAACTTTCTCCAATGTTCTAAATATTTTGCTTTATGATTATCTGTACAAACTTCTAACCTCTGGTGGCAATGTTCTGACAACAAGGTTTCCTAAGACCTCCAAAGCTTATATTATGTTGTTGGCAATGAGCTCATTACAGAAAATATTAGACAAATACATTTAACTTCAGCCTGTATGGAATTGTGCTAGGTAATATAAATATACTCAGTCCTTTCAATGCAACAAATAATAGATTTACAGATTCCAAGATGGAATGATTATGATTTAAACTGATTCCCTGTATGACACAGGTATTATACCTAATATACCCAATTATACCAATTATATATTGATCTTTGTTTGGACTGGAACAGATATTTCAGGAAAAAAAATGTAAAACAATCTTCCTTTTTTTTTTGAAGAGTTCAGTCATAAGATCCTCCATATTTTTTTCCAGGATCAAAAATCATCTATGATAAAGATTTGTCTAATTTTTCTATCTTAGATTTGACTTAAACTTACAGTCAGAATGTCAAGGAAAAAAGGTGTCAATCTGACTGTACATTAAAAAAAAGAATTAAAATATATCCCTTGCTTGCAAGTCTATGACAATGCTGATATTCTTTCAAAAGTCAGTATAGTATAACTATATGTTTTTGTGTTAGACTGCTATCTGTCTACCTATAATGGGCTATGTTTTATGTTTTTGACTCAGACTGTTTTACTGTAGGTTCTGTTATTTATATATTCTGAATATAAGTAAGTTTCCTCTGTCTTAGCTCTCCATGGATGTGAATTAGCTTTGCTGAAGTTCTGAGATGACCAAAAGCTATGCAACTGTGTCACCATGTGATTAAAAAAAAAAAAAAAAAAAAGCTTGAGTTAATGAACCCTGCTCCTGTAAGGTTTATTAACTTGAGCTCTGCACCTCATTAACATTGCCATTGAACTTCTAGTATGCGCACAGCTCAGGCACAGCAAGCACAGGACATACCGTGCAAGTATACCAATTATGGACTTAAAAAGGATCCTGTGCTGTGAAGAGGTGAATTTTGAGTTTCCTCCCTCTTCTTAATAATATATATTTCTTTCATAGTCTGTTAAATGTCCTTCCAAGGGATCAAACAAATCCATTTCTGCATCTTTAGATCCAGAGAGATTTTTTTTCCTTTTCATCATACTCATACTCATATTCATCATACTCATATTCTAATATATTTATACTTGCAAAGTGAGTCCCTCCTGCCCTTCATTTTGATAGGTTAAGCAAGCTCCATTCCTCTTCCTTCCTTCCTGTTCCATAAACACAGAAGAACCCTCCCAGGAATCCTGGATATTGGAACAATATCACTTTCCTTTTACTGGAAATACCTTTCTGATGCATCCTGAGATAATTTTTACAGTCTTCCCAACTCCATCATGTTGGCAACTCACAGTCAGCTGGGGTGAGATTCACTAATATAGACATAAAAGGTCAGAACTGAATAATGGATACCCAGGACATCTCAAAAGGTGCTAGATGCCTATATGCAATAGTTTTAAGTCCCTATTGAGTGAAAAAAAAAATGGCTTCTAGATAAGCAGTTCAGTTTTCTTGAAGCAGGCGCTTGAGATGTGCCTCGGCTGTGTCCTTTGTGTCAGGGATTATCAGGACTGGATCTTCTGCCAAGCAAGTGAGTCTAGGAGTTGAAAATTCAGTTAAATCTAGTTTAGCAAATTCAACGATAAAAGAAAATATGAAAGAACACATTGGCATTGACGTTACATATCCAGGTGAAGAAAAAGATCTTCTTTGATCTCATTCTAGTAGAATAAGGATAGGATAATAGAACAGTAGGAAGGTGCGCTATTGGAGTATATTTCTGTATCTTTTATCCACATTTTAATGCCCATAAATGCCTGCTGACTTGTGAGAAATGAGTGTAATCTAGATTTTAAAGTTTCTTCAGACTTACTACTGAAGTATCATTTATAGAACAGTTTTGAAATTGTTCTGCTTTTAATCTTCTGAAGAGTTATTTTGTAATATTAGTGAAACAGTCTTTTCAGGGATGCACTGGTCCAGTATGTTCTTTATACAGCAACATTTTCAGTAGAGAGATATTCAGATTTTCCGTTACTTCTACTCTCATAATTGATTTAGGTCTTCCTTCTTCCACAGAAAATTACTTTCAAAACCTCTGCTAATTTACAGCCCCTTCTTGTTTCATTATTCTGTTGTAAGAGGTAATTTCCATTTTCTACATCATTTCTATATTTTGGGTTTCTTCTTTTGGTTTCTTTCATAATTAAATCAGAGTTTTTTTTTATTATTACTGCTATTAAAAAAAATAAATTAACAACAACAAAAAAGAAGTCTATGGGCCAAATATCTTGCAGTTATATTCAGTGTAAAACCAAAGTAAGAGTGGTGCTCTAAAATCTTTGGTGGCATACTTCACTGAGCAGGATAACGAATACAATGCATGTCACTTTAAATATTTAACAGAAATCCAGTTAAATTTAAAGGACTTGATGGTATAAATTGCATGTGTAGACAAATTTCAACCTGAGAAAGTAGAAAATGCAGGGCTTTAGCTGAGAATAAAAAAAGAGGTCCTGAATATATTTCATATTTTTTTCACTCCTGACATACCCTGTCATTCTCTCATTTTTACTCTTCCATCCATATGTTACTTCATTTCTCACATTCAATTCATTATTACACTTAACCAATGGCTTAGTCTTTAACATTCGCAAGTAGAACACAATTACAGAAATTCCTTCACCTTAAATTGAGTGTATTTATAATGCCTTCCTTAAGGTAGTTCCATAGAGTAGATTAAAACTAGGAGATGGGCACTTCATGGGCACATTCCATCTTAAGAGGTTTTGAGCTTTGTCCAGGCCAAAGAATTTCCAGTACATTTGTCATGTATTTATATCACAGAATGTTTGCCCAAAAAGAACCTTCTATACTTGTAAAAGTTATTTCTGTCTCTCTTCCTATTTGTGGTTTGAAAACTAAAGCTAGAGCCTGCAAGCCTGAACAGAACAATCCTGCAAGGAGTTTCCAATGTGCCTAAGAGGCCACTGTCCTAGTAATACGTAACAGTAACTAATACGTACAGTGCATGTTACCAAAGGGTTAGGAATCATCACTTCTGTTTTACTGACATCTCATGAAAGATACCTAAACCTGAGAGTCTAAGCATTCTTTATAAAGTGGTGCAGAGGAAAAGAAGCTTGAAGAATATGATTTGTCAGATGCTTAATTTTTAAACACATTATTAAAGCCAAATGAATCTCAATAATCTTTATTTCTCATCAATGCTTTAACTCACACTTTAAGAAATAAAGCTTAAAACAGGTAATGGGCAAGCAGAGAGACTACATCTAGCTTTCTGTTTTAATCAATAATTGTAGACCATCTACATGATCTCTTTCTTACTGATAATTGCAATACATATTAGAAAATAATCTCATTAGGAAATATTAGAAAATAATAGGCTGTATTTTCTAAACATTTGCACAGTATTCTCAGTGCAGTACTGATGAACAATGAAGACAGAGACCTGGAACAGGCTGCCTAGAGAGGTTGTGGAGTCTCCTTTGGAGATCTTCAAAATCCTCCTGGATGTGACCCTGTGCCACGTGCTCTAGGTGTCCCTTCTTGAGCAGGGGGGTTGGACTAGATGATCTCTAGAGGTCCCTTCCCAGCCTCTACCATTCTTTGATTCTGTGTGATTCTATGAAAAGAAATAGAAAAAGGAGAATAAAAAATATAAGTGTGTTTTTATGTGTTTTATGCTTTCATATACTTTTTTTTTTGACTAATGTCAGCTATAGTTCCTAGTATGCTTATCTGAATCTTTAGTCTTAGATTTCTTCCTTGATTCAGAAGACTCCCATGCCTGCTTTCAATGTCCTCTTGAACTTTTCACAAAATTCACTCTTCCAACTCTTCCTGAAGAGCTTTCTAGAGGGGGAAAAAAAAAAAAAGAAAGAAAGAAAGTGAAAGGGAAAGGGAAACTTATCCAATGTGGAATCCCTCTGATAAGCTTAAAGTACGCAGTGCTGTAATTTTTAAAACTATGAATCTTAAACATATGAGAGATTTTCCTAGAGCGTTAAGAAAAATGAAGGTAAGCTGTGGCTAAGGCTTTGCCAATTTAATATACTGATTTATTTTAATCAGTTACTAGTTGGATTTTACTTTCTCAGACCTTGTGCAACACAATCTGTTCCATATATAACTTTCATGAATGTGATGACACTTTTCTGTGTTTGGTTTACATTTAAAACTGTTAGCTGAGTTTTCTGAAAGCAATAGTTCTTGGCTGTGTAACTTCAACATCTGAATGCTATACATGGTAACTTTAAAGAGGCAAAGGGAAAAAAATAAAAACCCTTATGTCAGTTTCCTGCTTTTATAATAAAACATTACATTTATTGTTCTTAATTTTTGATTTATCTTACAAAATAAGGAGAATTTGCATTTTTATTTTTTTTCTGATAACTGACATAATCTGTTAAATACCAGAGTTAGTATTACTAACTTTTTTTCAACCTCCCACCTCTTTTCTCCTTTGTTACTCCCCTTCCTTAGAAAAGTTTTCCATCATCTCACAGACCCTGCTTTATCCCATTTTATCTAAAAACTGTTGTGCTTGTCTTATTTTGTCCTTCTTATGGTAATAAAGTCTAGGTTGGTGATGTTTGCAGTTTCTTAATGGCCTATTGTTAGTGACTGAAAAGACTTGCTCTATTGATCTGAAATCAATAGGTACCTTCCTGAATAGCAAAATCTCTCTACTTATAGCAAGGAGTGAACATGATCAGAAACATGTCTCTCGCTGAACACAAGCACCTGATTTCTGTCAATTTCAGATTTAATGCAAGAGACCTGAGTTTTGAGCTTGCTTTAACAAAGTAGTTAAGCCACAAAGTTTGGACAGAGGAAGCTCATGTCTTCCTCTTCTTGGATATCTTCTCTGTTTTAATTGATACTTCAAAGGAGAATATGTCTTTCTGCCTTGTGATACTTGGTAGTTCAGCGTGAAGATTTCCCAAGTCACTTTTTAAAGTTACTTTTCCATCTGACCTATACTGGAGGGGAGCGGAGGTGGGGGTGTATATTACCATATATTGGAGGTATATATACACATATATATGTATCTACTTACATATTGGGGATGTGGTTCCAACTGAAGTGGTCTGGGCAACTACACTGGAGACTAGCTTGTGGACATGGTACTGCCTTTCCAAGGAATTCAGTATTAAAGAAGAGTTATTAGAATAATAAATTAAAGAACTATCACACTGAAAATGCAGATGAATTATTTCATTAGTAGATATTTGGAAATTTGTCAACCACGTTAATGTGTTTAGTCCCATACAATCACATATACCTAAGCACTTGAAGTTCTATCCAAAATGTCTATAAAAGATCTTCTCTGAATTCTGACAGAGTCCACACAGCCCCTTCCAGTTCTACAAAGTAAGAAAAGCTAATGTACGTGTATTTTTTTAAAAAGCCTGATAGTCAAAGCTGTCATATACTGTGAAATGGCAGCAAGAAACATCACAGATGCTGAAAGTATTATATGTTGTGCATACGAAATTTGCTGATCTCTGTGCCAAAGGGGAAAGGAGAATAATCCCAGACAGTTTCTCAGAAATAATGTTTTGGGAAATTTCTTGTATGCCAAAATCTGATGATCAATGAGGAAATTTTGTGATATTAACATCTATGAAAGCCTTTGTACATTCTACTATACATGTTATATCTCTAATGTTTAAAAAAAAAATTAAAAAAAAAAAAAAACATTAACATCATGTGACAAAGAGAAAGAAAAAAAATCTTCCCTGGCTGCTATAAATAATAAACAGAGCCATGAAATATGGATTTAGTATAATATTGTTGCAGTTCAAATGGCTGCAGCGACCTGGTTCAGGGACAGCACGGCGACCACCCCCAAGCCACTCGGGCCATCAGCTAGTTGACACCAATGTGGTGGACAGCAAATGGCCTTTATTGATGGGTAACAAGGTGTTATATAGCTAGGTTTACAACGTCACATCCGTCTGCTTACACCATAGACTAAACACTATTGGCTATTAGGGGCCCTATCTTTCCGTACAGCACGATATCTTCTGGCCGCCGTTCCCTAACTATCTGCAACATAATATAAATATTTTGATGAGAAGTCCAGCTACATCTTGTCATAGGGCTATTGGAAATGGGAATAAAATATGGGCAACAACTGAGGAAAAAAAAAAAGCTCTTAAACATTGCTCTTTTTTCATATTAAAAAAGTGATACATTTCAATGTTTCAAAATTTGTTTGACAATTTTATCAAGGATTTTCATGGAAGAGCCTTGAACAAATATATTCCGGAAAGAAAATAAGGTTTTCAGATATCAGTGTAAATATCCAGTTAGCTCTGTAATTTATCATTATTGCCTTCAATTAATGGATAAGAGCCTAGGCCATGGCCACCCTAAGCCATGTTAGTGGTATGTTAAAATTTTGACTGTAATTGGGAGTTCATAAAGTACTCTCCATATTTGTAGATGCAATTAAAGCAGTTACAATATTCAGTTCTATGGTTTATCTCCCTGCCAAAACATCATTATGCACTGCAAGACTTTTTTTCTTTTTGTCTTGTGAATGCTATTATTTAGATTGTGCCAAGCACTGCGATTATCAGCAATTCCCTTAAGAAACCATTTTATATCTCATTATGGGGAACTCTTTTATATAACAGCTTCTTAAATTTATCTGCTTACTCCTATTTATTTTCCTTGCACCTGCTTAAGACACCTTCTCACTCCTCAGTGCTAAAATTGAAATCTTTTAAATATTTTAGCCACGCGTAACATACTTAATCTCTTTCATCTTCATGTGTCAATTCTTTAGGCACTTCTGGACTCTCTTGAAGTACCGATTAACTTTTTGGTAGGGAATTACCCAGGAGAGAATGGAATATGCCAAGAACATGGTCCTAGTCTCCACACTGAGGCATATAATATAATTATACCTCCCTGGTCTATGGTATTGATTTCTCTTCAGATTATGATTTTTATCTACCATAACATGCAGGAAATTCATTTCTAGTGTACTGCTTAATATTCCCTTTAGGGATGTTTTATTGCCACAGCTTAGAGGCTTCTCAGAATCATTATATTCTTGTATGAGATGAGAGATAGCATGAAGAATTCTGTAGAGAGCATGACTGAGATGGAAGTGCTACGTCTGGTTCCAAACAAAAACGATGTGATGGTATTAAAACATTTCAGATATACTGAGGCTGATAAGTGGAAGTGTGTAGCAGGTGCAAAATCCCACATGAAGTATAGTAGCAAATCGAGGCAATGATTCTTTAATGAGCTATTAAGCAGGTTATTACGCAATAAAAATCTTCTTAACAACAACAACAACAAAAAAGAATTACAGTAGTTTACAGTAGGTTAATTATTTGTTCATTTTTCACAGAAAATTGTTTTAATTTTATTCCACTTGTTTTTTTCTGACTTCTTTTAACTGCAGTTTGGGGTCAATTAGCATTTTTCTCTCCTCCAAATCAGAGGTTTTGATCATGTGGGTTTGACCCTGATGCACCCCAGGATGCCATTGGCCTTCTTGGTCACAAGGACATATTGCTGGCTCATAGTTATCCATCAGGGCACTCAGGTCCTTGTCTGCAAATCTGCTCTCCATGAGGTCAGCCTCCAGCCAGCACTGGTGCCTAGGGTTATTGCTCCCTAGATACAGGACCCTGCACTTGCCTTTGTTAAACTTCATGATATTCCTCTGCACCCAACTCTCCAGCCTGTCCAGGTCCATCTGAATGGCAGCACAGCCACCTGAGGTATCATCAACCATGCCTCCCAGGTTGGGATCCTCAGCAAACTTGCTGACAGTGCATTCTATCCCTTCATCCAGCCACTGCTGATGAAGGTGACCAGGATCGGACACAATTCCCAATTATTGGACTCAGAGGGACACCGCTAGCCACAGGTCTGTTATGCAGTGATAGGTTTCTGTGAAAAGACAGAGGTGGGTGACAGTTAAGTGATTTTACCAGCCAACGCTCTCCTCCAGAGAGATAATTTTCCTTTTTTTTTTCCTTTTTTTTTTCTTCTTTTTAAAGAAACCCAGGACAAAAAGTCTGACCCAAGACCTACACAGACCTATGTACAAACCCCGTGTGGTTCAGCTTTGCACTGTGCCCAGCACTGGCAGAATGTAAATGATCCTGCTTACAAAAGAGGTTTAAAAGGAACCATTTTTATTTACCTGTGCCAAGGAGGTGATTTTTTTCCTAGATATTAGGTGAAGTTCTAAGGGAACCAAGGGCCACATGTGATCCAGATTGCCAAGGGGAGGAGAGGGACTCCACAGGTTGTTCCATTGAAGCAGCTGCCTGGGGGCATGTGGCAACTGTCTCCACAATAGATCTTCTACAGACAAAGCCCAGGGTGGTGGGCAGGGGATGGAGGTGGCAGGGGATGGACTCAACGAGAGAGACCATGGAGGACAAATGCAACAAGTTGTGGATGCAATGGGAGATGCATGCTGTGGAGGATGGATGCCATGGAGGATGGATGGACTCCATGGGGCACAGACACCATGGCAGACTGCCAGATCAGGTTTTGCAGTGAGCTCTTCCCACAGCAGTTAATGCTGTGTGTGTGTGTGTGTGTGTGTGTGCAAAGCCCCATGCCATACACAATATGAGGCAGAAATTCATTTCTGCCCTTTGCCACTCCAGAGTAGTGAGCAAAGGCTGCAGATCTGCTTCATTCAATCCCCACCAACACAAAATGCTCCAATACCCCTGACCAGGGATTATCTGTAAAACCTTCTGTTGTTTCAGGGAAGGCATTTAAATAATCTTGAATAGTAGTGTAACTGAAATGAATACAGTGGAAATTTTAATTTCAGCACTGAAAAAGGAAGCTTTGTTGATACAAAACATATATTAGAATTATAACATTCACAATACCAACTGAATAAGTGAATTGACATAACATGGTCCTAATTCTAAGACATAAATTTAAAAAGACTGTTAAGGAACAAAACCAGATTGAATCAAAAAAAACAGAAAATTAAGGTAAATTAAATTAAAAAGGCATAAAATTGAAAGATTTGATAATAATTCTAACAGAAGTGCCTAGTCAATGATTACTGGCATTTTCATTTAAAATATTATTTTTCCAGTCAGTAATGGCTTGTATTTTTCCTATTGTTAACATCATTAATCTTTCTGTATGATTATTTTTCTCTTATAGTTCATACTTGCACTTGGATTGCCACTCTTCCTTTTGCACTCTTCCATATTATTCTAAGATCAAAGACTTTCACTCTCTTTGATGTTAGGAAGTCATTCTATGGCTTAGCTTCAAATTTTCTTTCTTAATTAACAGGTTACTGGAAAAGTGTTTAAGTATTTAAGATCAGAAAAAAAGAAAAGTGTAATAGGCTCTCTTCTTGTTTGTGCTGTGGTAACTCCCAAGTACTTTGATCGTGAAGTTGCATGTATTACAATGCTGCATGTGCTAATCACAGCAAATATGTAGAACGAAGACAGCTTATGCCTCTAAGACATTTGACCTGACCAGAGGTTTCCAGATATGTTCATT
Organism: Tinamus guttatus; assembly: GCF_000705375.1. The sequence continues at coordinate 179,122 of NW_010579867.1, read as the reverse complement.
TCATTGGAATTTGGATAATCATCAGAGGAATATCTGAACATAGGCTACCATTTTCAGCTCAATGTATTTAAGAATTAGCTCGCCAAAACCTGGATAATTGCTTGGTATGTATTGTAGTTACTAAGGACTCACAAATTACAGTGCTTTATGCTTCTACCAAGCCGATATGATCTATTCTACTCATAAACATCCCTGAAAAAAAGGAATTGCTTAGCACCTTTAAAAGATGCTTTCTACACGTGCTTAGCACCTGTGAAAAACAAACAAAAAGACCTCTGATATGCTTGTGATTACGACATGTGTATTGGAGCATGCTAACATGTTTCCTGTCTTCTAGATGGATTCCTGAAAGAAGGCATGAGCCTACTGTGTCATACCTATCAACCACAGGTAGGTACGCTGGAGAAACCAAAACATCTCAGATGGCTTTAAATGTGCTATATGAGCATCTAACCAACACAGAACCTGGGACATGATTCACGTGCCTAAACCTAGGTATCTCCTGCCATGAGGTGCTCCATGGTATCTAGCTGCTGCCCCAGGAAACAGCAGTGTTGTAACTCCAGATCATGCCTGGCAACTACATATGGATGGCCTTAAAATAGCAGCAGAAACTAGGGTGAGGTACCTGACTCAGTCCTGTGGAAAAGTTATTTTCAATGCTTTCCTGGAAGAATTGTGCAAAATCCAAAACTAAATGGAAAATGAACAAAAATAAAAATCATTATTTTTTAAAAGCACTTAAATAATAGCAGAGTAGATTCTTTTATTTATTTATTTTGTTTTTTTTTATTCCCCTGTAAAAAGCGGGAAATTTTCAGAAAGCATTAGAACATCCAGGAACTTGAGACAAATTACACATTTAAGGAAATTATGATTCCCTCCTAAAGAGAAATCATTCAAAAACTTTCCAAATTAAGAGCTAGTGACACATCATCAAACATTTATTTCTGGTAATACATTTATGCACTGCAGTTGAACTATCTGCTTAAATTTTCTGCTAGATCAGATACTCAGAAAACAAAAGCCTTTGCAGTTGCGTGCATGATGATGATTGCTTTTAGAAACAGAAATAGGACAGCAGTCTGCATCATAAGAAAATATATTATTTTATTTTTGAAATTTTGACCTTGAAACCACGACTTTTTGAAAATACCTCTCCCTTTAGACTTACAACTTAATAGAATTTAAAGGACATTTAAGATTTAAGGTAAAAATAAATGAATAAATGGATCAAAATATTAATCAGGAATATGTTCTTCAGATTCCCATGTCTAGACTTGGTATTGTTCTGTATGCTTTTAAAAGAAGTTCTATTACATTTACAGCATGCCTTCAAAAAAAATCTCTGGGTTAAGGCCTCCCTTTTACAAGTGCAACCAATGTCACATCCCAGGAGAACTGTTAATGTATCTTCCACTTACTTAGAATGAAACATAGAAGTTTCATCTCTGCTAATGCGTATTCCAGATCAAGAGAAGATAGAAAAAAAAGAGCAAGCTGTCTCCAGTTATTCTCGTAGTTAAAGTCATGAATTTGTTGAATTCATGTCACATTAAGTCTAAGCCTCTGACAAACTCTATAAACCTTACAAATTTTACTTTAATTTTGATCTTTGCTTCTCTCTTCCCTGAGTCAGCTTATTGAATAGAATTTTACTGGCAGTTTTAGAAAACTGGAATAGGTCAAATCATCAGAACAACGTGCAGTATTGTTGGGAAAACATCGTGACATTTCTAGAAAAAAGAATTATTTGAAAAATTATATCCTTGTTTGCTGGGAATTAAATATTGCACAAATATTCCTCTCAACCAGTCCCATGAAAATTTCCTCAATGTGCTGTTCCATTGTTTGAGAAGTGTTCTCCCCAGAGCTAAAAGTACAAGTCCTAGTACATACAGAGTACATACAAAAGAGTACATACAGAAGAGAACTAGTCTAGATACCATGTTTTTGTCTATGCATGGAAGTGCTACTTCAGTGTAGACTTTGGGCCAGTAGCCCAATAATTACAGTATTACGAGTGCAAGTACCTGACCACTCTCTGCCCGGATTTAGGTCTAGAACTTGTCAGGTTCCTTTTTCTGGACTTGGCCTCCCTAGAACTTTGTTTTAGCTTGTCTAACTGTAATAGCAGTTGTATAAAAGCCAAATGATTGATATCTAATTTGCTTTACTTTTAGTTTATCTTTGTGTGATTGTGTGGCAAAAGAGCTTTTGCTATAATTATTTGGGAATATATTTCTGCAATTAATAGTGCTAACCAGTTGTCATTCTGTGGAAAATGAGCCTTCTATGATCACAGAATAATAATGTAGAGGACTGGTAGTGTGATAGCAGAGGTCTTTAAAGTGTGGACATAGGATGAATAGAGAAATCCCAGGGCTTACATAGCTCATGGATGGCCAACTATTGCTCATCAACCTTGATGCTTGGGAAAGCAACCTTGAGAAGAGGTGAAAGAGGAGAACAAAGAAAAGAACATGTATCTGAAGTGAAAAACACAGCAGATGATTAGTAAATTTGGGGTGTAATATGGAATTGCTGACCAGTGAAAAAAGCGAAATACATAGTATTTCTTAAAAAGGAGTTTAAAGTAGTCCCTAGCAGACTCCTGAATAACGAGGAAGAAACCCAACATCGCCATACTTCTCTTAGAGAAGAACTTGGCATACTGAGGATTGTCTTTGGCCCTTCCCCACTGTCCTTCTTATGGAAGACTAGTATCATCTTCTTTATGACCCAAAGCAGAGCAGCATAGCAAGGATTAGTAATTTACAACGGAAATAGAGTTAGAAACTAGAAAGTTTGTACATAACAGTTGCAACTATTATTCTGAAAAATCAATAATAGACTACTTCAGAATATGTGTTTTAGCATCATTGGAACTGATTTCATAATTGTTCTATGATAAGGTTGTTAATACTTTAATTACACTATCAATAAATAAATGGATCCACATATTAGGTGTATTCCTTCAGCTCACATAAATTGCTTGGGGTCATCTCCAGCCTAGCATCTTGCCTTTGAGTCTTTGCTGTAGGTTGAGTGCCTTGAGAAAAAATGCAGAGAGCTTTGTTATATTTCCCCAAAATGTTCCAAAACCTCTTACAAACATGCACATGTATGCTTATTCAGATTTTGAGAGACAGATAGTTAAGAATGCAATGATAGGAAATACTAAGGTCAGATGCAACATTAATTTGGATCTCTTGTGATTATGCATTGCAATATAATCCTTAATTGCAAGGTCACACTCTCTATTTCAGAATAGCCATAAAAACAAGAACAATAATGGAAAAAATCACATTTCATTCACTTACTGCAAGGTAATTTATTCCTTAGCTGCATTAATCAGGATTTTCAACAATTTTAACAATTTCTCTGCGCACACAATTAAATCTATGGCAAGCTTCTTCTTTCTGAACGATCAATAGAGTTCTGCGATATTCAGCAGCAACTTTCAGGAATATATTAAAGCCTGAGGAGATGCTGTACTATGAAAACATATTTGAGGGAAGCATATATCTGCCCCTTATTACCAATGAACTGTGATCAATTTATGAGAATGCTTCTAAATTTAATTTTCCTTTAAGATAATATTTTGCGCAAACTCTCTAACTTTTAGAGTGAACATTTAGAAAATAATTGTCAATGTATTTATTATGTATATATTATTATTTATTGTATGTATATATTATTATTTAAAGTCACTTTCCATATTATCGTCATGAGTAGAAAGTGTTATTTTGCATATAATTCTGCTTCTTTTCTTTCCATGCACTTTAATGCATATTTCTTTGTATCAGGCTCTATGAGAACAAAATGAAAAAGTGTCTCTAATATTTTCAGAAAATGGGTTTTATTTAGTCTTTTTTGTTGTTTTTTTTTTGCTTGATTGTTTGTTTGTTCTTTTTTTCTCAAGACAGACAAAGAAGGACAAAGCATCTCATTGGTCTAGACAATCTGTTTTGCAAATGAAAAGAGGACTATGAAAATAGTAGAAGTAGATACAATTATTTCAAGTTATACGCATGTTCAAGAGATGACAATTTTAAATAAATGCCACATTAAATAAATATGTATATTTAGAGTAGAAGAAGAGACAAGCTTCAAATGGTTTTAAACTTAGATATTTTAAAATTCTAATTTAGGGCAAATCTCACACTAAACGTATGCCCAAAACTGACGTAGAGTCTTTGAGGGAAATTCTGAACAGTTTTAATACTCACCTCATTATCTTGGGTGAAGACCTTTCAGCATCCCTATTATCTGTGATTTAAAATAATGAAGTGTCACAGTGCAGTAGCTATAATACCTAACATCAGTTATTCCAGATTTTCTGAGATAATTTCTCAAAACAAAACAAAGTGGGAAGTTTTATTTCTCTCTTCTCTTTCTAAAATTCTTGCTTATTATAATTGACAGCATAATGACAACAATAATGATAATTTTTCTGATGAAGAGCTTCTTTGCCAGTGATTCTCACATTAACTTACTTTTCTCTCCATACTTTGATACATAACTTCACACATTGTATATTTGAACTTTTTAGCTTATAATTAGTTATTAGATGAAATAGCACTCTAGTCTTTGCATGCAACATACATGAATGCCTCAGTCCTCTTGGGCTGTGTATTATTTTCAAAAATTACTTTTTTGGAACTCATAGACATCATGACATACTGTTATTCCCACTGAAACATAAGTGAGAATGACTATACCATTTTGTTCCCTTTCGTTGCCTCTGGGAAATTGCTATAATGATTTCCATCAGGTCAGATTCAGCACCTTCAAGAGGTCAGCTTCTAAAATAAAACTGGTTTTCTTTCATCATCATATATATCAGAATGTGAAATAATAATAATAAAAAAAATCTCAGCAGAATTTCCTTCCTGTGTACAGACAGAGAAGTGTGAACAGTTCATAACATTTTAAAATCTGATTAATTCCTAAATACAGAACAGTTTCAGAACATGACTTCTAAGATGAACACAAACACTAGATATATGGGAGGAGAGCATATATATCCCAATAAATACTTACAGTGGGTGTGCATATTTTTAATGGCAACAAGGAAAAGTTGTTGGATTTTTCTGCGTGTTCATCTTACAATCAAAACTCAATGTGAGAATCAAAATACTACTCAGATTTCTAAACTGTGACTCATCTTATTTAGCTTTTTAAGTCACCTGACTTATTTTAGATCAGATGATCATATTTGAGGATGAAATAGGTTGAAAACTCATATATGATTACTTTTCCTAGTGAACCCACAGATCTTTGAAATTCTGTTACTACATGTTCTTTCAGGTTTTTACTGAGTTTTTGTGGTCTAATAGTTAGCATCAATATGTATAAATATCCATGGTTTGCCTAAAACAGACACACACAGAGATACGTCTGAAAGAGAACAAACAAACAAACTCATGTTTTGCATAATATCATAAAAAAAAAGTAAAAACACTTTCCTAGAAAGAGGAAAATGTTTTACCTTTCCTTGCCTGCCTCAGCAGCAGAAACTGGATTTAGATGTGATACATTCAAGGCAAGTACCTCACCAGGTAACGTTTTGCATGAGTCCTCTGTAATTGTGTCCACGCAAAGAAATTTCTCAAAATAAGACGAGCCAGAAAATTCAAGTTGGAGTGAGCATTTCCCATGTAAGTTCAAAGAGCAATCCCCAGATCCTAACAAAAAGTTTCTAATCTAATAATACTTGGATTTATGCAACTGCAAAGTAATGTTAAATGCTTTCATTTTTGTTTCCTAACAAAGTTAGAAAGCCAAAGCATTGCATATTAGAGGTAACAAAACAGTTATAACATCAATAGAATATAGCACCAATATATAGAAGAGGTACTCTGCAGTTATGATTATGTTTTAATATCATAATTTTTTTTTCTGATTATTCAGGAAAAAAAATGATATTTCTAAAGGCACCAATGTGCTATTTTGCTATTAGTATATAAGAAAAACAGCTAGAGAAAAAGCTTACCACGAGAAGTTTATAGCCTAAACAGAACATGCTTATGAAGAAAGATGACAAAAATGCCATAAAAAATCCCACTCTATAACTTATCTGTTACAATTCAATTAGGATGGAAATAAAGTACAATAAAATGCTAATCATCTGAAAGCTACAGTTTGCATTATATGTTCATAGTGAAAAGACTTGCGGTTTTATAACAACCCTTTCCCACTCCTTAGAACAGAAAGACTATTTAATTTTCTGCATACAATAATATTGCTATGGTTTATGCTACAAAATATAACTGCTGATAAAATCTCTATGCCACTAAAAAGGCTTGTGGCTTTTGTTTGATTAGCAAATTCCATTGCAATTGGATGGTTATCCTCGTAGTAAGATAGCTGTCTCAATCATTTCAAAGAACAAAAAAAATTACTATAAAGATAGTATAATTAATAAAAAAAAAGTTTACTGAGCTTTTTCTGAAGAAATAAATTTTAATGTATATTAAACAGACTGAACATCTTCTATTCAGAGCACTGATATGAATATGATAGATGTTTTGCTACTGCCTTGTATCACTTGCAGAAAGAGAAAATTGAATAAGAAAGTGCTAAAATGTCATTTATAGGTTTATAGTTGCAACTTGCAGCTTCTATGACGCCTGTATTCGTTGTAGGTTATTTTCCCAGATATACTTCTTCTATAAATATGTATAAACATTTGATATATCTGAGAAACAAATACATGCAAGATTCACCTGATTTCACTAGAATAAGAGTTTTTTACAGTGCAAATGTTTTACTGTGAGGGTGACAGAGCACTCGGACATACTGCCCAGAGAAGCTGTGGAGTCTTCTTCTTTGGAGATCTTCCAAATCCGCCTGGATTCGACCCTGTGCCATGTGGTCTAGGTGTCCCGCTTGAGCAGGGGGGTTGGACTACATGATCTCTAGGGGTCCCTTCCAACCTCAACCATTCTGTGATTCTGTGTAATGTCTTCAGTGTGCAAAGACACACATATACATGCAATATAGTATTATATATAGAGAAATACCTTTTATTTATAATATAATATATGAAAAGTTACCTCTGTAAGTTAATATGTAAGCATTTTTCAAGGAAATTGTCAGTATTTATCAAGGGTAGATGAATCTGTCTTTGAGCCTGTGTTTTGTTTAACGAGTAAGTTACTACTGAAGTACTAAGTAAATCACATATATGCTCGTGGCTATGAACAAATCAGTCTTTAGTTTCTATTAACCATTTTTTACATAATGGAATATATTTCAGTGATCTAAAAGTAGTTGCTAAAATTTAAAATTTCAAGGAGACTTACATGCTCCTTTGGAAAGGACATATATAAAAGTCTTCTGATGTACATAAAATGTTAAAAGAACTTAACTGATCTTAGAAAATCAGTCTTCCTATGTTATACAGTTAATTTTGTAATCTGAAAAACATTCAGCACTGAAACCCTGCTAGTGCCATTAATTTTACAGAAAAGACCTACTTGTATGGAAACTTTAGCTCTGTCATTAGGTATGCAGAATATTCTGGAAACATTAATTACATCTTAGAACATTTGTATTTTCTGTATTCTTTTTCTAAAATGAACACCTTAATTTTATAAAGCATAAATAATGTACTTTGTTGAAAGACAATGTAATATAGTTGTGGTTTCCTCATGGGCCAGGCCAAGCAAACTGCTAGAAAGCATGAAAGATTTTCCCTGTTCATGTACCATGTTCCTCTTCCAGGTGTGCAACTGGATCAAAGAACAGGGAAATAGTTCTCAGTCCATCAGTTTAGACATGCTCATAGACCCTCTTAAGGCCAAAATTACCCTCTCCTGGGGTCCATCCTGACTTAGTATTTTATGGTAATAAGCTAAGCTGAGCACAGAGCATCATGAAGCATTTAAGGAAAGTAGAATCACTAGAACCATAAATTACTATAACAGTGGCCCATACCCAAAACCTATGAGGCAGACAAAAAATATAAAAGTATTATGAAGGAAATTAGGGACATATTCCTGATGTTTCTTCTCAGTCTTTGTGCAAAGCTCCCACAGGTATTGGATGGTGCTCCACGACAGGCAGCAAAAGACAAATACAATCTCAGGTTCTTATTAGTCTTCTGACTAATTTTTCTCCTTTTATGTGAACAGAATATCTCCTTTAGGTTTATTCCAATCTTTCTGCATATGTAGAAACTCCAGTGACAACCATGAGAGTTTTTTACAAGTAAGAAGAGCATTGTAGACAATGAGTGCTCCATTGTGCAGACTGGAGAAGAGAACGTAGTTTAATGATCCCATTACTTTTTGCTAGGCAGCTAAAAATTGCTACATTGAACAAACTAATTCAGTATATGCCGCTATTTTTTTGAATAACTGGAATGACATTTATGAAACTTATTTTTTTACAGAGAGTTGTAGGATAATTTGGGCAGCTTAGTAAACTGTTTATTTCCCACTGGATATTGTAATTTATAACAAACTAATTAAAATTTTATCTGAGAATGCTACATATTTTCATTATTGTTTGTTTTTAATTAAAACTAAGGTGCTGAAACAGTCAATGACAATTATAAATACATGAAAGTCATTAAATATGAGAATTTGAATGTGTTAATTATGCATTATCACACTGACATGCTAATCATTTCTGCAGAAAGCACAGAGCACTTCTTAAATACTAATATAACTGCACTGACCATTTCGCCTACTGAGAAAAGTGGTGCATTGGTTGTACAGGATTATAGAACTTAAACAGAAGAATAGTGTGTGGGATTTATTTACCTTTTGAAGGACAAAGACACTGATCATGAAGACATTTCAAGCTTATATTTGAACCATGAAAGGCAGCAATATACCTTAATGCAAATACAATGCAAAACCAGAAGAGAGATTAAAATAGCTAATTTAGGAACCTATACCACCATGCATTTAAAAGTTCCAAAATGCATCCTTGGTTACAAGTAGTTTTCACAGACGTATTAGTATTGTATTAATGATCAGCTCCATTTTTGTCACTTTCTCAAAAACAGCAGAATATTTCTTGGGAAGCTGAGTTTTTTCAAGAGACTCCAAAATCAACATCACTGCATTTTGCCCCATACTTTATTAGGGCAATGAAAGTTACAGATTAACATTTTGGTCTTGGTGCTTCTCCAGGATCAGACAAAAAGCAAAAAGCATAACTGCAAATTATGTCAATAAATGTCCTTAACACTGGTTTCTGCATTCTGCTGTGATTGAACTGAAAAATATATATATATTTAATATTATTTGTTACACAAAAGTATGAATATTCCTTTTAATATCAGCTGTTTAAGATCTCAGGAGTGAAGGAAGGAGGGCAAGAAGGGGGGGAAAAAGGAAGGAGCAAAGACGCAAAGGAATAAAGGAAGATAGAAGGAAAGGAAAGCAGAGAAAATGCAGGAAGAAAGGAAGAAAGGAAAGAAGGGAAGGAGCATATGTATTCTGTATGGATTGTGTCACTAAAGGTGCCTATCTTTCAAACGAAGTTAGAGCATTATTGGTGGGGGGGAGGGAAAAACATTTTTCCCTTTTCTTTTTTAATTTGTATGAAAGAAGTAAACCCTAAGCTACTATTCTTTAAAGAAATTTCCCAAAGCTTTCTTTTTATAAAACTTAAATTTTCACAGCTTTTTTTTTTTTTTCATTACCTCAGTTAGACTCTTAGCCAGCTCAGTCAGTATTATCTACTATATTCTCCTTTCACATCTGAAGAAGTCTTCGGGTCATATTAATACCTGGGATATTTCCAGTTCCTGAATTGTACATTTTGTCTGGAACATAAAAACATGAGGATGAAAGTACTGGATCAGATCAAGATCTTATCACTAAAAGTGGCCAAAAGACAATACTTTGGAAAGTGCATGGGGAGGGTGGAAAAGGATATATGATGCTTTTGAACATTTATAGTTCAGCTAATGAAGGTCAGCAAATGAACCCACAGCTAATGAATCACATTCAGCTAATGAATCCACAATAGATTCTTTTTCATGAGCTAATGCAACATTTTTTTTCACCAATGTAAACATTTAGAAAGAAGTTTCACAGCTCAATGACTTTTGGAGTGGGGAAAAAAATGTATTCTGTTTCCATTTTAGTACCTACTTGTTCCTACTGATGTTCCCTTACTACCATCTTTAAAAAATGTTAGACAATTCCTGACCATCTTATTCCATCTCACAGGTGTAATTAGAAATCTAATCTGTGTATGGTTGCTGGACTATGATCTCGTTGGGATCCTAGAGAAGTGATGGGATGTCTTCCATGACTGGAATGCTGCAATGGATGGATACAGACTCTTTTAGGTCAGGAAAGTGAGTGGGGCTTTACTCAGATGAAGTCTGAGATCTAGATCTAGAACCTTCAGATCAAAGAACAGTGCATCTCAAAGAGCAAGAACTCAGAGAGGTCTGAACTCAGAGGTTCATCATCCATGTGTGCAGGAATGACACAAGGAAGGCCAAGGCCTATTTGGAGTCTGGCAAAGGTTGTCAAGGATTATCCTCAGTAACAAAAGGAAGATTAGGAAGAATGTGGGCCCACCGATGAATGGGGTGGTGGCACTGGTGACAAAGGATACAAGGAGGACATACATACTGAATGTCTTCTTCACCCCTTACTAGTAAGTCTGGTCTTTAGGAATCCCAGGCTACAGAGACCAGGGAGAAAGTCTGGAGAAAGGAAGATTTTACTCTGATGGAGAAGGATTGTGCAGGGATCACATAAGCAAACATAACATTTCAAAGTCTATGAGACCTGATGGGAGACCTGATGGGAGACCTGATGGGAGACCTGATGAGCACATGAGCACTGAGGGAGTCGGTCAATATCATGTGAGAGCATTTTCTAACTCTGAAAGGTCATGGTGAGCAGGAGAGGTGCCTTTCAGTCCAATCTTCATAAATGACAAGAAGAGGGACCGTAGCTAGCGAACTACAAAGTGGGTGGAAAATTGATTGGATCTCCAGTCTCAGAGGATCATGATCAAACTCGCAGCTGCTTAGTGACATTTCTCAGGTCAGTGCTGGTGCTAAAATTGCTTAACATCTTCATTAATGACTTGGAGAAGATGTGAACAGCATGTAATTTGGTGAAGGGTAGAGCCGCTATTCAGAGAAATCTAAACAGGCTGCAGACATGGGGCAACAGGAATCTCTTGAAGTTCAGCAAAGGCAAAAATGAAGTTCTGCACTGGTGATAGAATAATGTCATGCAACATTCCAGGCTGTGGGTGACTGGCTAGACCCCTAGCTTTGATAGGGTCCTAATAGGCAATAAGATGCTCTTGCAGATAAGATCAACTGCCTACTAGGAAGTGTCAGCAAAAGTAAAGCCAGAAGCCTGGGAGAGGGATTATTCCCCTTTGTTTTGAACTTGTGAGACTAGATCTGCCGCTCTTGGGCTCTCCAGTGCAAGTAAGATACTGACATACTGGAGCAAGTCAGGCAGACAGCAACAAACTAGGTTAGGGCACTGGGTCACATGATGGAGAAGGAGGGGCTGAGAGATCTGGAGTTGTACACCTTGGGGAAGAGAAAGCTATGGGGCAATCATTCCTGCCCACAAGCTAAGAGGGTATTCCAAAGACTCTTCTCAGAGATGCACAATGGTAGGACAAGAGGCAACAGGTGCCAGCTGGAATATGGGAAGTTGGGAAGTTATAATAAACAAAGGAAAAATAACAATAATAAAAAATCACCCTGGGGGTGATCAAACACTGAAATGGTTTGCCCAGAGAGGTTGAGAGGCCTCTTGATTCTTGGAGATGTTCAGAATTCAGATGAGCAAGGCCTTAAGCAATCTGCTTTAACTGGATCTGCTTTCACTAGACAATTGGACTATATGACTTGCAGGGATTGTTTCTAAACAAGTCTTTTAGGATAGGCATAGGTTTCTAGCATGAAACAAAGGTTGCAGGAGGTTTTTACAGACAATCCCTGACCAGGAATATTGAAGCATTTTATGTCAGTGAGGACTGAATGCAGCAAATGAATGCAGCTTCTGCTTGTTGCTCTGTAGTGTCAAAGGGCAGAAATGAATTTCTGCCTTGTATTGCGTATGACATGGGGCTTTGCACATAAATGTTTGCACACACACCCAAGCACACACTGCATTAACTGCTGTGGGAAGAGCTCATTACAAAACCTGAACTGGCAGTCTGCCATGGTGTCTGTGTCCATCCCCTGTGGCATCTCTTGGATCAACTGTCTCCTATTGTATCTGTCCCCCATTGTGCCCATCTGTTACGACTTTTCCCCATCTCTCCACTGGAGATGACATCTCTCTGTCACTGGATGTGGCATCTCTCCACTGTGGAGTTTGTCACCTCTGGTGTCCATCTTCTGTGGTGTCCATCCTCTATGGCATCTCTCCCCCTACTGCATCTGTCCTCCATTATGTGCACCCTCACTGCATCCATCTCCACTGAGTCTGTTCCCTGTGGTATCCATCCTCTATGGTGCCCATTCTCCATGGTGTCCATCTGTTGCCATGGCCTCCCGTCATCATGTCCATCCCCTATCATATCTGTCCCCGCTGCCTCCTTGTCAGATCCATCTCCCCTTGCCTCCATCTCCTGCCACATCCATTCTCCCTGGTATCCATCCTGCATTGTGCCTCTTCTCCAGAATGTCCTGCCCTGCCAGAGCCTTTCTTGACATTCCCATATCTTGTCGCATCTGTCCCTTGCTGCATCTATCCCTCATCCCATTCATCCTCTGTGGGATCCATTCCCTGATGTATCCATCCCCTGTAGCATCCATCCTCTGTCCCCTGCTGAATGCATACCTTGTCATGTTTGCCCTGCACCATCTACATCCCTCACTAAGTCCATCCTCCAAAACGTCCATCCCCTGCTGTCTGCCTGGGCACCGTGCAAAGCCGAACTGCACAAGTCTCATGCCAAAATGCTCTGTATAGGGCTCAGGTCAGGCTTTGATTCACAGTTTCCCCTAAAGAAAAGAAAAGAAAAGAAAAGAAAAGAAAAGAAAAGAAAAGAAAAGAAAAGAAAAGAAAAGAAAAGAAAAGAAAAGAAAAGAAAAGAAAAGAAAAGAAAAGAAAAGAAAAGAAAAGAAAAGAAAAGAAAAGAAAAGAAAAGAAAAGAAAACCAACCTCTCTGGAAGACAGTATTGGCCAATAAATCCAATTAACCATCACCCCACTCTGTGTCGACACAGAAACCCATCAATGCATAGAGACCTGTAGCTAGTGCTGTCCCCTTGGGGTCACTACTGGGTCCAATGACTGGATGAAGGGACAGAATACACTGTCAGCAAGTTTGCTGAGGATCCCAACCTAGGAGGCATGGCTGATACCACAGAGTGTTGTGCTGCCCTTCAGAGAGGCCTGTTTAGCCAGGAGAGGAGAAGGCTGAGAGGCAATCTTGATGTGTATAAACACAGGAAGTTCCACCTAAACATGACGAAAAACTTACTGTTTGTGACTGAGCACTGCAGCAGGTTGCTCATAGAGATTGGGCATCTCCATCCTTTTAAAATGTTTAAAAAGACTAAAGAAATGCTAACAAAAATGGAAATCATACCCTATACATGCTAGCATAGCGTTTTTAAAATTACTTAGGTCATACTTTGATTTTAAATTCTATATTCCTATTATTTTATGTTCATTAACAAAACAAATAAGTTATTTCAATGAAGACGTAGGTAACTGTCCCACTGTGGTCCATTAACCACATTAAAGCTGTTTGGTCATAATTAGATTTGTAGTGTATACTGGTCTTTAACTGTGAAATAAATTTAAGTGCCCTTTCTATTGGGACATCTCTTTAAAAAATGATTTAATCTAATTGCAATGGATTACAATGGCAACAGCTTAATTGGGAGAATACCAGGCTTAATTCTTCTTAGCCAGGACTATCTTTGGTTTATGCCAAGTTATTAACTGGTGTTTAGCTGGGTGTGAAATAAGGATAATATCCTAAGCTCTAGTATTTTAGAATAGAAGTTGTCAAATAAAAAGATTGAAGGTAAATATTTTACTTCTTTCATTTTATAAAATTTTGTACATGAATGAAATTTAAATTTGTTCTTAACCATCTAATATTTCTTTTTAAGCATAGCTTGTGCTGTGTTGTTCAGCACAAGCTTCAGCTACCTTTAAATTCATGGGATTTTTGTTATTACTGTTTTTCTCAAAGCCAATATTTCAAAACGTCTAATTGTAACAGTGGAATTATTCAAAAACTGTTTTACCACCTGAATGTAGATTTGTTTTTGATGAGACTCAGCTATCATATAGTGATTTTTAGAGAATTTTTTTTTTTAAGAAATACAAATACATGCAATTTTAGGGAGACTCTGTTCACAGCAGGAGAGTCAGACAGCATGAGAGTTCAGGATTGTTTTTCAGCTTCAAGTCTGAGCTCAGGCTGTCAAGAAATCGCACTGCCAGTCTCAAAAGAGTGCTCTCCACAGAAGTGGTCAAGGATCTGATGTAATACCTGAGGATTTAGTCCTCAAGCTCTTTAGCAGTTTTGTATACCCTACATGAGTAATGCAGATTAGTTACATGGACATAAATGGAGTAGCATTTTTCTGTCAATTGATGCCATTAGAGAGAAAATTAGTTTCACCTGACTTCTGTTACCTATATCAAAGTGCATCAGCTATTTTCTCCCTTAAAAGTAGGGGGAAAAAAAGTACTTTTAAAATTGCTTCATCTAACTCATTTTAGATGTCCTCTCTAGGGAGAAACGAACCATACATGCTAATACCCTATTACTTATGTGAAATATTGAGTGAGATGAGGGTGACTAGTTCAAATGTAAGAACTTAGACTATTGAGATTAAAATTAGGTGAGATAGATTCAAAGCATGGTGAAATGCTGTGTTTTAGAATTCATCACTGATGACATTTTTAGAGTCTCTGGATTAATAGGCAAGGAGAAACTTTACTAAACTGATATATTTCTATTTTCATCACTAGGGATCAGTTTATCTCCCCATAGTATGTCAGGATAGGATAGGATATGGAAGAAACTCTTTTTTTTTTTTTTTTTTAATAATTGTAAATTATTCAAATGCTTGGGAGTGTAAATAATGCAAGATATAAGTATTAACTGATTGTGAAGAGAACCATTTGATCATTCATTCTAATTTTTTTGTCATTCTATTTTCTATGTATGTGATCTAATAGTGTCATTCATCTTCAAATCAAGACGAGAGAACTTATTTATAAACCAAAAGTTTTGGAAAAAGATACACTTACTGGTGAGTACAAAATTCTTTGCCAAGAAACGTAGTCATTGAGTTAAAAAAAGCAAAACTGAATCAAAACTGTCTAACATTCTAGAGAACAGAGATACGATGCTAGAAAGGAAAAGGTGAGGTGGAAGCCAATTAACCAGCAGAAGCATTGCATGGAGTTCCACGTCTGACCACTAAGATAAGCTGGTGTAAGGCATCCTACATGAGAAAAAGGATATGGACTCCACTGTGACAGTTTGCATGTGGAATTCAGCAGATTATGGACACCTGTTTTAGATAAACAGTACCGTCATTTACCTATGCAGTAAAATATAAATGATACCTAAAATAAAAAAGCACTTTAAGTAAAATTGATAGCAAATATTTTTTAGTATCAATAAAATCTTAGAGAATTGAGCAAACACTTATGGAAATAAAATGTCTCTTGCTTGTTAGGTCCAGCATCTCAAGTTTTTCAAACAAAAAGAGAATACATCTCTCTCTGTTTATTAATACACCAGTTTTTAAGAGTTTGATCTGAGAAAAACAGTAGAAGGCAATGACTAGACAGTCCAACTAGCTATGTCAAGAACTGGAGTTGCTACGGCAAAATGAAAATTACTTATCTATAATTCTGGGTAAAGATATATAACTCAGAAAAAATGCAATAAAGCAAGATACAAAGCAGAACACATGTTAGTTGAAGCCTTTGCTTCATGACAAAGACACAATACAAGTGCATAAGTTCCCAAGTGTGGGAGATGTTGGTTGCAAACAAAGAGGTGTTAAAAATGTATTTCTGCAGTTGTACAAGTCATTCCTGTCAGATTGAAATGTTCTGTGCAGATTTAGTGGTAACTCCTCTGGGAAATAGGAGAAAGAAGTCAGTGCACAGAGCCTGTCTGGGATGTGCAGTAAGTGGACAGTCAGAATTTGCTCTCTCTTTAGAACAGAAATAATGTTCTTGCAGATAAGCCTAGAATCACACAGGCTTTAGTGTATTATTTCACAGGTTAAATAAATAAATAAATGATGCTTGACTTGGGATAGAGAGGAGGAGGGAAAGGAGAAAACTAGGCGTGGAAAATAATGTACTTTCTCAATCAGAATTTAAGGAAATATCAATGAAACCCTTACTTATGATGTACACAGTCAGTTAAAATCAGAAACAAAACAGAACATGTTCCTTGCATGAATATTATCCAAGAATGATCACTGAAAGATATATACCTGTAAAAAGAAGCAGTCTGATTATGATACAAGTTTAGACATAGAATAAGAAAAAAAAAAGAAAATAATGGGGGGTTTCTTCTTTTTGTTTATGAAAATAAGTGGGCATATAAACATGACTTAAATATTAAAAATGATTGGCCATATGTACAATCATCCAGGGTTTGCAATGCATTTGATATCATTAATTAAAAAAATGCATCTGATTATCTTCTAAAATAAAATGCTTTAGTTCATATGCAAATCAATGAATGGAATCTACTGAGTTATGTTACATTGGGAGTCAGACTAGATGACTGTCATAATGTCCCATTGCTTCATTGCATGTGGTGAATCTAAGCAACTCCTCATTTCATGATGTTGTGCAGGATAGAATTAGGAATTCTTTAAAAGATGATGTGAGAAAAAGTTCTAATATTAAAAATCACTAAAATGTGTCTAAGGTAGCTGAAGGCTGCAAGCTAATGAGTAACAACTCAGGATCAAACTTAGAAGCTATAAAAGCCTCTTGATTTTGTTAACGATATAATATTCTGTCAAAACAAAATAAAGTCTGTCAGCTTCTGTACAGAGATCCAATTCACTCTGTAATATTTGAAATCTTTTTTTTTTTAAGTTTAAAAAAGGGTATATTACCTTAATCCCTAAAGAGTTAATTGACTGAATTTCTACAAACGAAGGATTCCTAAACTTTTTTTCCTAAACTTTTTTTCACAGTTATAATCTGGCTGTAATTCTTCCCACTTCTGATTACTGATGATAATTCTCAAATGTCAGTCTTTTTGCCTTTATCTATTCTCAGGCTGAATCATACAAGTCTCCATAAAACTAACTCTTAACAACAATACCATCTATTTCAGCTGCACTTGTACATCCGAAAAAGCTTTAATACCTGGGAGATTTTACTTCTGGGATGTATGAACAATGATGAATATATCCACATGGTTTTCTTAAAACTAGATATTTTTTCTTATCTTTAAAAATGGAACAAATCACATTTTATATTAAAAAATCAAAAATCTATACATATTCTCACCTAAAGTTTTCCATCCTCCTTAGAAGCTGTACAAATTTTATATTATAATGGCAATCTTGATTGATAGAAAATACTGTAGCAGAGTAAATCAGAGTTTCTTCTTCATTTATTAGCAAAGGCCAGAGGCTTTGCGCTGACCTGGCACTATATGATCTGAGGATACATGTAGGAACACTCTAGCTGGGAACCAAGCAGAAGTGCGAAGACTATGAGAAGAAAATGTTTAGAAACAAGCTCCAATGTACAAAAAAAACCTGAAGAGGCAGGGACCCTAACCACTAGTACTTAATTTGTCTTATCAAGGACCTCGAGAGTCTGCAGACTCACCAGGATACCACCCCCTTAACTGAGGAAGGCTGACACCATCAAATTTAGTACCCAGAGGAATGCTGGAAGGATAAACATATAACTAAAGAAAAGGGATATAAATCAATAAATCTTTCTGTAGAAACAATTTGGCAGTATTACTGCCCAGAGAGGTTGTGGATTCTCCCTCTCTGGAGATCTTCAAAACCCTCCTGGATGCCACCCTGTGCCACATGCTCTAGGTGTCCCTGCTGGAGCAGGGCGGGTTGGACTAGATGATCTCTAGAGGTCCCTTCCAACCTTAACCATTCTGTGATTCTGTGAATCTTAATTCTACATTAATTGGTTTAACAATTTTTGTGTTTTGATAAAGTTATTTAGATTTACATAGACCAATGGAAAATTCTTGCTTCCTATGCTTCCGTATTCTTTTCCATTTTGCCCTTAACAGAGTTTGTATTCTGGACAATTCCTTGGCCAGAAAAAAGCCCATTTCTTGCCAATGATTTTACTAAGTCTGTAGTTTTTCTGAGGATGGTTTACATTGTCGTTTTTTTATCTGAGAATTTTTTTTTTGTAGAACATTAAATCAATAGATATATATATAGCAAACTCCTTAATAAGCAGATTGATGTACAATATTTATAAATTATTACATAGTAAGGCTGCACTTTATCCTTTCCTGATATTTTTCATTATCTCATAGACCTCTTCTCATTTGTCATCATACAGCTGACTTCCTAATGCCTTGTTTGATTAGTCTTCATGATTGATCACTGCCGTCTACTTTATCGTCATACTAAATCCTTGTTCTAACTAAAATTTAAGCATGCGAGCTGCTGTTGAACTCCCAGTCAGACTAGCCAGGAAGTAGGACAAGGGTTCTGGGTACCAGTGTGAGTGGGACTGATGGACTTGAAGGGTCATACCAACTTGTTGGAGGAGATAATGTGTCTACATCCAGTTGCTGGCAAGACTGAGTGTTGAGGGATGGCTACTGGGGAGGGGTGTTTGGTGGGTGCATACATAACTGGTTGCAAGATAATATAAGCACAAATCTCAAGCCAGTAGATGATCATCTATTCTGTGGATAAGTGCTTTAGTGCACCTTTGTCTTATTGTCCCTTTGTTCCTGACGAAGCCCACCAGATGATATGAGTTATGTCACGACAAAAATCAAAAAAAGCTAAAATAATATGAAGTAGCAGGTTTTGCATGGTCTTCACAAAACTCTGTGTAGAACCAGTTCTCATGGATGCTTGTTCTCCAGAGTTTGGGCTCTGCTAGTATTTAGATGAAATAGTGAAATTGTGATGAAAAAGGGAAGCTTAGGAAGTGTGGGCAAGACGAGTGAGCAGTTGGAAGCATCGAGAACTGGCTGGATAGCAGAGTTCAGAGGGTTGAGTCTAGTTGCAGGCCTGTCCCTAGTGGTGTCCTCCAGGGGTCAGTACTGGGCTCAGTGCTATTCAAGTTTACTCATAAATAACTGCGAAGAAGGGACAGAGCTGCACCCTTTGCAAGTTTGCAGCTGATACAAAGTTGGGCAGAGTGGCCAACACACCAGGGAGCTGTGCTGCCATTTAGAAGAACCTGGACAGATTGGAGAGTTGGGCAGAGAGGGAGCTCATGAAGTTCAGCAAGGACAAGTGCAGGGTCCTGCACCTGGCACCAGTACAGATTAGGGGTTGATCTGATTAGGTGTTAGCCTGCATCAGGAGGAGTGTTGCCAGCAGGTTGAGGGAGGTGATCCTGCCCTTCTACTCGGTTCTGGTGAGGCCACACTTGGAGTATTGTGTGTAGTTCTGGTCTTCCCAGTACAAAAGGCATGTGGAGCTTCTAGGGAGGTCCAGCATAGAGCGAAGAAGTGAGCTGGGCCTGTTTAGCCTGGAGAAGAGAAGATTGAGAAGGGATCTGATCAATATGTACAAATACCTGAGGGAATACCTGCGGGATAAAGAGAATGGGGCCAAACTCAGAGGTAAAGAGGATGAGGCCAAATTCAGTGGTGGTCAGGATTAAGACAAGGGGTAATGGGTAAATATTGAAACAGGAAGTTTAATCTCCATATGAGGAAGAACTTCTTTCCTGTGAGGGTGACAGAGCACTGGAACAGATTGCGCAGAGAGATTGTGGAGTCTCCTTCTCTGGAGGTCTTCCAAACCCGCCTGGATGTGACCCTCTGCAATGTGCTGTAGGTAACCCTGCCGGAGCAGGAGGTTGGACTAGATGATCTCCAGAGGTCCCTTCACAGTTGGACTGGATGATCTCTAGAGGTCCCTCCTAAGCTCAGCCATTCTGTAATTCTGTGAAATGGTTGCCAATAAAATAATTTTTCCAGAGAGCTGACATCACACATCAATTGGTGCATAATTGTGTTGACTTGTAATATCAATAAATATAAAAAATTAAACTTAAGCAAATATATTTATATACTCAGTAAAAATGTGAACTCTATTATTACACTTATGGATCAATTATAAACCCAAATCTAAATATTTTCCAAAGACACATAAATATCTCTCTTAAAGAAGAAAAATAAACTTGGATTTTTTTTTCTACTTGGTCTGTAGATCTTCAGAATCATAATCAGGATCTGTTGTAATTAAAAAAACTTGGTTACTGGTGTTCCTACCAGACTCTATGGATCTGGGAAGGAATACACTGGAAGTATAATTTCTTGGCTCAGACAAAATGAAGCTACTGAAGAATTTCTGAGGCCTGTTATTCTGATAGTTGAATAAGTCAACAAGCTCCTGTTTTATGCACTATAGACAATAAATACCTTAATTATAATTAACAGCAGTGGCAGAAATGGAAACCACATCCATAAAAATGTACAAATTGGACTAAACAATCTGCCAATCCAATTAAAAATAAGAATATTTTGAAAATCAGCATTTTGACATAGGAAAAAAATAAATCATGATACCCCAGTGACTTTCAACCATGTTGAGCAGTTTGGTCTGCATGGTATGTCCAGTAACAGATACAGAATATGTATTTGAAAGTAATACCATAACAATAGTTACATCTGATGACTAAGCATATTATTCTATTGTATTAACCAAAAAAAAAAAAAAGACTTGATAGCTTTCCCCAGAGAAAGATAATGGAGTCATAAAACTCCTTTATTACACTGAATAAATCGCTGCAGATTATCAGATGACCTATTAGCAGATACTATGGGAAATTACTAAAACAAGCATCAAATTTACCATATTAATAAAATCTTATCTTCTGTTGACATAAAATAAACAGAAGATGTGTTTTACGGCTCAGCAGCCAAGATGAGGACAGGTCTGTCTATAATGTTGAAAAAGCACCAGTTAAGAAGCCTTAAAATACCATGATTAAAATGTGCTAGGCAACAAAATACTGACTCATTCACTCCTTAATGATTTAATGAAATAGCTAATAACATGCTCACTTATCAATAATGGTAAAATTTATTACAAAATAGTAAATGAAAAGTATTTGGAAATGCTATAATGAAGCAGAAATACATGCATATTCAGTATAATGATACTTCATATGATTATTAAATTACTGAACTATTACATTTGGTTTATGTTTTTGGAACTAATCTAGGATATACTATGCAAGAATTATGTAAAATAAACAGCTAAGAACTATATATTGGAGTCCTATATTGGAGAACTATATATTAAGGATGGGATCCCTCGTTATTTCTTTCAAGCATATAAAATAGAGTCATTTAGTACCAACTTGTCATCCAAGCTGCATTTCCTGTCAAAGGAGAGGCCTGGGACCTTTGGCAAGTATTGTTTTCTCTTCTAAGTTACTCGAATAAGAAGTTTATTTTGAAGCACCCTTTTAGGTTTCTACTTTGTGGGGTTTCTGAAGGCCAGTGGTCATGCTGTGAGCAAGCCAGATAAGGGCAGAAGGGCGCCAGACCTAGATGAAAGGGCAGAAGGGTGCCAGGCCTAGCTGAAAGGGTGGAAGGACTGCTGACTAAGAGATAAGGAGATCTTGCAGAGAGTCAGATAAGGAGGCAAAGAGTTGAGACAAACAAGTAGAGGGGGACGGGTCGTTAAATGTGAGGACACGTGGGCACTGTTAGTTAGCCTCTGTTAGTTAGCCTATCACACTGTATAGTTAGACGCATGGACGCGGGGTCTTGACCAATCATTGTAAAGAAGCACTCGCATGTACGGGGAAATCTTGCATATAAGCGCAATTGGAACCCTGAATAAACTGGCACTGCTTGATCACATTGATTGTGTGAGCGGTGTCCAAGACCCCCGCGTCGACAAAGTGGCGCCCGAACAGGGACCCTCGCGCCGAAGGCTTCCAGGAGTGCTTACCAGCGGCGGTATCCGAGGGTGCGGGAGGATCCAGCCGAAACAGGCGCTGCCCCGGCGCCTGGAAAATCGCCGGCGTAAAGAGGAATTTGGAATCTCACCCAGGACAGGTGAGCGGCTGGGGAGGAGATGGGGTCCACGCTAAGCTCTGAGGAAGAAGCAGTGG